>WAAE01005119.1:0-63594 GCA_013400495.1 Nicator chloris | reverse complement strand
ATGCATCCAGGTATAAATACACACACAAATTAGTAGTTGGTTTGTGCCCTGACACAATTTTATCTGTACCTCTGCTCTCTTTTTTAGTGCAGCTGAGTTGTAACCATATGCCTGTCAGATTATCATCCAAGTTTACTAACTTCTTGTTTTTGCAAGTTACTGTAGAAAAAAGGGGAGCACCATATATGGCTCAGTTAGTTTCATCCTGCTTTTTGTATCAAATGTTACTGACACCATTTTAACCTTATTAAAAAAAATTGAAATGATAACAAACCAATAGGCAAATGCCAGTGTGTTTCTGAACACTTGATCACTCTCAATATTTCATTTCATCTTTGTTAAAACAAATCGTGATGCTTTTTTGGAACAACACAGTAAGATACAATATAGATAAAATAATGGTATGGTGTATATAAAACAATATGGCTTTTTCATGATTTCCAGAAGGCAGGTCATAGTTCCTGTGATACAATATAGTATAAAGAAATGCTGAACAACTTGGTAAACTACTGAATTCTCTGTACAGGTGTTTTAATACACAAAATCAGAGAGGCAAATACATTGGGGTTTGGTCCCTGACCAAGAAGACACAGTAGATGGTGTTTCATTGCTTTCTGTTCTTCTTTCTTCATATCTTTACAGTACTTCCATTGTTTGCTGTGAAATACATCATTTTGCATGTTGAAATACAGCATTTACTTTTTGTTTCATCTCCTCTTATTCTTTTACTTTGTCTGTTTTGCTGTTTAGTACAGCATGATGGTTTCTTGTGTTCGATGCAGCAATACTTTGCAGGATTTTTACAGTTTAATTTTTAATGAGGTTGCTTGTGTGAGTTACAGGTCACTTAAATGGATATGAAATTGCTGTTTGATAAAAGAAATATTCTCATTATGGTTCACTCATACCAGGAGATGAATTTCAGATGAATCTGCCATCCTGGTGGTCTTCAGTGTTGTCATCCCTTGTGAAGATTCTGTTGCCCGTTTTAAGGCCTCAAACCATCCCGTATCTGTGTCAAAACTGGGACAAAGGTTTTGAACTCAATTGGCTTGTGCATGAGGCTGCTGGAAGAGTCTGAAAGCATTAATTGATGCTTGATCTGCTTGTTACTAACTGGAGATTTTACTGAAGTGTATGAGTCTATAATAAGTCAGTCTTCTTTGAACAGGGGGTCACATTTTTTGGTTTTAATGTGCTGTTATCTGGCTGATTGAAATGATTCTTCACAACATTCCAAGTGTCTTTACATTTTAGTTCAGTAAGCTTTTCTGATTGTGATCCAGACCAGTTTTTGTTTTGATTGGTTGCTTTCTGCATCTTGGTGAATAACAGTTCAGACCTTGCTGTTCCTTAAAGCTCTTTCTTCCCTAGTGCAGAGCAAATGTTTGCAGTCATACATGTCACACTATTTCAGAAGGGTCATATCCCAATTTCTGCTGCTTCTGCTCACTCCCACATAGGTGTTGCTTAACTAAATTGGAGTAGTTAATGATAAAATGCTGACAATACAAGTGACTGTGAGGATCATAGCCTGGTCTTTTGATTTGAAGTTAGATAAACAGAACCTAGCACCACTTTCTCAATGATATAGCTAAAGTACCTTTTTTCCTGACAGGCTTCCAGTTCGTTGTGTAAGAAGCAATGCAGCTTTGTTACAGTACCCATATTTATTTATTCTTTCTTAAAATAAAAAATAAATATGGGTAAGGAAAAAGAAATAACTAAGTGACTGAAGACTGTTAATTCTATTATATATATTCTCTGGAGGAGTCCTAAGAGGGGAATGAAGAGGTATTTTAAAAATTTGATTAGATAATTATTTTATAATCTTGTATAGATACAGCCCGAAGGAAGAGGATTTGATTTTCCTTTGTTTTGGTTTTTGGATTCCCCTCTCCCCCTGGATTTGTTTAAGAATTTTAATCCTCTTTAAATAAATATCCTGACTTCTCCAGGGTGCAAACACATTTGTTTTTATGGCATGTAACCAGTACAACAGTGTCACAGACTCCATCCGGCTCCAAAGAACCTCTGAGGAAAATGTGTAACTTTGAAAACTGCTGTAAAGAAAACATCCAGATCCTTTCCTTCCTTCAGCATGTTAACTTTCTTTGTGGGATTCTGTCAGATCAGTACTGCTAATTTGTGATGCTGGTCAAACACAGAATGCATCAAAGAAGTTTACTTTATCTTGTATACTGTGCAGTGGTTAAGTAAACAATGTGATTAGGTTAGGCAGCTTCTCATTTTAGCAAACAAAACTGTTACAGCTCAGGGAGAGGATTTTCATAAAACTTAGCAAAGCAGCCTGTGTCATAACCCTCTTCCAGCTTGCTTAGACAAATATACTTGCAAGAAATCTTAGAGAATTTATTCAGCATCAGTGTGCCTGGGTTAACAGATTCCAGGTGTGAATTAAGTGACATTGTAGCAAGGTAGTAAATGCTGCTCATCCTATGAAGAAAATACAGCTTTATGTTCAGTGCTAGTAGTCTATGATTTTGCAGGGGATTAACTGCATATGAATATTTTTCTTTCAGGGTCATTGAACTCTTGTCACATAAATATGTGAAGGATTGGGACTTGAAACTTTTAATGCTGTATGGAATTTGCTTTGTATTTGGCAGGCACTGGGTAGAATCTTAAATTTTTTGACTTTGCATGAGGAATCCAAAATTGCACAACATGGTGTTTTAATTTAATTTAAACACTGCTGTAGTTCTTTTGAATTGTAAAAAATCTGGACTATTTCTTCAAATTCTGCCTAGATAGTTTATAACTCACACCATATTTTACTTTTTTCCTGTGACAGACTTAGGGTTTTCTTAGTAAACTCATTCAAAGGCTAAATTAAAAAGTTTTCTAAAACTGTGAATTCACCTTTTGCATTACAAGACAAGCATATACCACCTTTTTTCTTTTTTTTTTTTTTTTTCTCAAGCAGTACAGGATTATGTTGCAATTGGAAAGTTTTATGCTAGGTTCTTGCGTCTTGTTCCAAATATTTATCATGGTGTAATTCAATCCTATGGTTGTTGTGATCCTGTAAATCTAGGTGGCTGAAAAGATCACTTTTATTAAAGAAATCTGCTTCTTGAATTCATAGCTGTTCTTTGAGCAGTTTAGGAAAGTCTCATCTTAATGAGTCAGCCCTAGATTAATTTCCTGTGTTTGCAAACACAATGGAGGGATTTTAATTTCTTCCATGTCTCTCTATCATCTGCATAATACCTGATTTTCTCAAACATTCTTATATATAACTAAAATTGGTTTGGGGAATTATGCAGCAAAGCCCATGTATTTTAAGGTAGTTCTGGTATTATCTGGAGAAGTTAGGAGGATAATGGTGGTGCAGATGAACATTAATAACTTGGTTTGTAGTCCAGAATTTTAGAACTTGGTTCAACCAGGGCTTTTTGTTGCACTGTCTGTTTAAAATCTAATAATAGCTAACTTCTTTCTGAGAATGTCATGTACTAAAAAGTAGTATTTCTAGTTATTTTAAGACACTTCTATGCATCACTAGTTTGCTATTTGGTTGCTATTTACAGTGGCTGATTTTTATCTCTGTGCTTTAAAATTACCGTTGTGGTGGTATTTATGATGCCTTTGTGTGAAGCCAGTGACTTCTTCCATGAATAAGGCCAGGACCACAGAAACAACTTGCAGAAGTGTTTGCAAAAAGCAAAGGGAAGATGGTACATAACTAAATCACACAGATGTGTTTTTTTTGTTTTGTGGGGTTTTTTTGAGTGGCACACCTCTAGTTCCAAAATGGGAGAGTGTAATTAAATAATGAAATCTAGGTTTATTTTTCTTCCTCCTTTGCAACAGACTGGCATCCTTAAAAGTTGCAGCAGCTCTTTTTACTTTTTCCTCTTTTCTCTTCTTTTCTCTCCTTTCCTCTCCTCTCCTCTCCGAACCTCTCCTCTCCGCTCCTCTCCGAACCTCTCCTCTCCGCTCCTCTCCGAACCTCTCCTCTCCGCTCCTCTCCGAACCTCTCCTCTCCGCTCCTCTCCGAACCTCTCCTCTCCGCTCCTCTCCGAACCTCTCCTCTCCGCTCCTCTCCGAACCTCTCCTCTCCGCTCCTCTCCGAACCTCTCCTCTCCGCTCCTCTCCGAACCTCTCCTCTCCGCTCCTCTCCGAACCTCTCCTCTCCGCTCCTCTCCGAACCTCTCCTCTCCGCTCCTCTCCGAACCTCTCCTCTCCGCTCCTCTCCGAACCTCTCCTCTCCGCTCCTCTCCGAACCTCTCCTCTCCGCTCCTCTCCGAACCTCTCCTCTCCGCTCCTCTCCGAACCTCTCCTCTCCGCTCCTCTCCGAACCTCTCCTCTCCGCTCCTCTCCGAACCTCTCCTCTCCGCTCCTCTCCGAACCTCTCCTCTCCGCTCCTCTCCGAACCTCTCCTCTCCGCTCCTCTCCGAACCTCTCCTCTCCGCTCCTCTCCGAACCTCTCCTCTCCGCTCCTCTCCGAACCTCTCCTCTCCGCTCCTCTCCGAACCTCTCCTCTCCGCTCCTCTCCGAACCTCTCCTCTCCGCTCCTCTCCGAACCTCTCCTCTCCGCTCCTCTCCGAACCTCTCCTCTCCGCTCCTCTCCGAACCTCTCCTCTCCGCTCCTCTCCGAACCTCTCCTCTCCGCTCCTCTCCGAACCTCTCCTCTCCGCTCCTCTCCGAACCTCTCCTCTCCGCTCCTCTCCGAACCTCTCCTCTCCGCTCCTCTCCGAACCTCTCCTCTCCGCTCCTCTCCGAACCTCTCCTCTCCGCTCCTCTCCGAACCTCTCCTCTCCGCTCCTCTCCGAACCTCTCCTCTCCGCTCCTCTCCGAACCTCTCCTCGCCTCTCCTCTCCTCTCCTTCTCTTGCAGTATCACAAACAGTTATTTTAAAGCTGAAGTTTTTTGCATTTCAAAATCCTGGCATGTCCTAGAGCTGCAGTATTGCTTTCCCTAACAGTCCACCACTCCAGCTTTGGAACTCGTCTCCCTTCCTCTTGTGGTGTACAGAAGCAGCAATCTGTTGGGTGATGTGCTGTCATTCATCGAGATTGGTCTTCTTGCAAAGCATTTTTTTGCTGTATTTGAGCTTTCAGAGATGCGTGCATGAAGCAGGTAGATATGTTGGAAGTACATAGAGCTTACTCTATTAAGTGGCTCTTTCAGAGGCACAGGCTGGCACTGGACCCAACCCCGGGAACAGACAGTAATGTTTCATTAATTTCAATGCATTTCAGTTGTATCCCCTGGCTGATTGACACAAGCAGTTTTTTCAGGATAGAATGTCCGAATGGATATTTGTTCTGTGTTGATACCGAGATGAAATGTGGTGTGTAAAGCTAAATGCAGAAGGCCCCCCCAGGCATATTTTGTGCAGCACATTAGTGCAGTGTGATGTGTGACCAGTCAGACCATTTGTTTGTCTCAGTTTTCATCTGCAGCTCTCCAACGTTTCATTCTCTGCCAAAATAGAGAAAGTACATTGCTTTTTACTTCCTTAAGTCGTTTCCTCCTCTGGTTAACATCATCTTCCCTTGTGTTTTGCTTTGTTTTTTTATTAATTTGTTTCCTTTTCCATCCATTTTTTTCCCTACTGGGATTCTGGAATATTTTATAACTACACAGCACTTAAATGTGCAATAGAGCAAAGGTCTTAACCATTGTTCTAGCCTTTTGCATGTGATTTGATTTTTTAATTTTAGTTTGGATTTATCTATTTAATGCAATATTTAATAATTTGGCTTTTGTTTTGGGGCGCAATTTGTGTTTGCAGGCTCTGGGGTGTGTTGATTGCCCTCACCAACTAAATAATGGGTGTCCTGTAATGCTGAAATGGCATCTTCTGATGTTTTCTGGGGGGTTTTTTCCTGATTTTTTTTTTCCTTCCCTTCTTTTTAGACCCAGTACAAAACGTGGTCCAGATCTTGGAGAAGCAGTACTTGGAGGAGAAGCGGAGCGCTCTGGAGGAGCAGCGGGTGATGTACGAGCGCGAGTTGGAGCTGCTGCGGCAGCAGCTCTCCCCAGAGAGGCAGCACCAGCACGGCAGCGACAGGCTCTCCTACACTGCTCAGGCTGCACAGCAGAAAGTCAATCTCTGGACAGAGGAGAGGTGAGAATACTGGAGTTAAAACAAACAAATTAATAAGAGCTACAGAGGGTGAAAGATGGGCTTGAACCTTGCGTCCAAAATCAGTAACACTCTTGGTGGAGCTGGTGTGCAGAACAAGATCTGCACACTCTTTCTCCAAAGCCTTAGCATTTTGTCTAGGGTTGACTTCTGACGTTTAACCTGTGCAAGATTTAACTCACAAAAGACAGAAAAATGTAGGGTTTTTTGAGCTGTATTATAGATCAGTTTTCTGTGGGGTTTTTTGGGTTTTTCTTGTTTTTTTTCTTCAGACTTGAAAATTGCTTAGGAAATGTCAGGTTTAAGAATTATTGGTTTAGTTCATGAAAGAAAGGAAAAAAATATGTGCAAAATGGTAAATTTGTCAACTAAGACTGAGGAGTCCAGTAAGGAGTATTGTGTTTTGTAAGTATACAACGAGAGCAGTAACATTTTGCCATCAAAAAACCATAAAAAAGACAGAGAACAGGGATCTGTATCTGTTGTATGTATGTGTTTATAAACGTAAGCCCAGCTTTAGAAGAGAATTGCTCTGGTTGAGCTGCTTAGGAAGTTAAAGGCTTGCCATGAGGTGGATTGGCCTCTTTGCTAAGGAATAGCAGGCACCTGAATGCAGCCTTGGCAGAAGACCATCATGAGGTTTGTGGGCACAGTTAATATGCGGTCTAGGAAGCTGTGAGCGGAGTGTTTGCATTTTGACAATGGAAGAAGCTTGCTCTTGGTGTCATTGAGGAGAGAAGGATGCCAGCTCCACAGAGAAAAGTTCAAGGGACAGTAACTGAGATGATTTAAGTTGTCTGAATACCAGGTGTTTTCACACCTGGTGAGTGAAATTCTGTGAGTATTCTGTCATGGGGCTAATTCAGCAGGAAGAATGCCTAGATGTTCTAACAGGTTTCTTGTAAATTTATTCAATCTGTTTCCTTTAAAACAGGAGCTTCCTTATTCACTCAGTGTTTCTTTCTGTATGTAGTGAGTTTGAGTGCTCTTTTTTATGTAATTATTTTTGCTTTATTATTCACCATTTACAAGAGGGATCTAAACCAAGATAGTCAAGATTGTTTTGCAGCATTCAATTGAGAGTGTTAGAAATAGAACAGAGCAGATCTTGGTTTAGTTTTTGTTTAAGATTTTGTTTTGTAATTTCTGCCCAGTTCTGCCTGGGAAAAAAAATCTAAACAAATAGCTAACTGTTGACCAACGATGACTAGAATGTTTTTCATGGCAAGTATAGGGAGAAGTAGTTCTATGATTCAACATTAATTAAAATAACTGTTTGCCCCTGTAAAAGCTAAGAACAGAACCATTGGGAGCTGAATGTAAAATGTCACAGAGTCATAGTTGGGATTTGCAGACTCTTTTAGAGCTGCACAAGGAGTGCAGAGTGAGAAATGTGTTAGCTGGAGGCCTTTCTATTCAAAACTGCTTTGAGCACAGCAAGGCTATCAAGAAATTATTGATAACTCACTGCAGTAGCTGGGCTTATTGGCAAGGGAGGCAGTACCTCTAAAAAGATGCAGCAGAAGGGGAAAGGAAGTAGCAAAGAACTTGCCCATCCTTGAGCGCTGAGAAGAGAAAATGGTAATTGATTTGCTTAAAATAAACTACCAAAAGCATGTAATCACAAAAAGGAGAATCTGAAGTCATATCAAGGCTAAGTGTTCCATCAGCTTTCACTTCTCAGTAGTTGTTAGACATTTCTGAGGAGAAGCTGTGCTTTGAACAAGAAGTTTTGCCTCTGAATTTCATGCGTGCATGCTTTACTCTGTGTAACTGTTGAACTGCTTGAAGCTTGTACTTTGCTGCATTGTAAAAAAAGAGGAGAATGGATTCTCTTTGGAGCTATCCATGAGGAGTCTGATAATGTTTTGGTGGCACTGCCATTGAATAAGTGGTTTTCTGGAAGAACTTACCAGTTTGTTGTCCTCCAGAAGATCCTCTTAGGTATACTTTTTATTTATTTGTAGTTGTAGAAGAGGTTTTGGCGGCTGAGAAAAGGGGGAAAAATTAATAATCTTAAATAAGAAACCTGAAAAAAAAAAAAAACAACGTTTGAGCGGTTTCTGCTGCAAAGCATGGCAACATGTCGCTGAGAGGATGTTTACCAGCCAGCTGGCCAGAGGGCAAAAAATCCTGGGAAGAATGGGAAGACTGGATGTCAAAAATGTGCAAAAGTTCCAAGAGTCTGGATTGCAGGGGATTTGATTGGTGCAGTTTTAGCTGTCTCTCTGTTGCTGTTGCAAATGAAGCTGAGCACTACTGGATCGGCCAGCAAAATTAATTTGATAGGGATCAGATATGGGCATGTGGCTGTATCTGTCAGATCAGCTGGAACACATTGCACAGAGGTTATTCCTGCTCTCTGCTGACTGTGGAAGGACAGATGATACCTGACCTGGTGTTAAATCCTGTTGGCATAAAGTTAACCCATTGTAACTTTGAACAAATTTTTTTTCTTGTGGTGGTGTACTGGACCAGGGGTTTAGTCCAGCATATCCTGTATCTGGCTTTGGGAATCCCAGAGACTTGCAGTGATACCTCGTGAGTGTCAGTTGTTTCTCCTTGTCTGGCTTAAATTATTGTTTCAGGATTTCATGTTCAATGAGTATTTGCTCCAGTAATACCCTAGTGGAGCTTGTGATATGTTTAATGTAGTAAGAATTAAGAAATCCCATCTGAAGCTGCTGCTTTTTTACCATTTTTTTTTTTTCTTCACTTTCTGGAAGGGTTCTGGCACAGCTGCATCCACAAAAACACAACTGCCGATAATATTTGGTTGAGTTACTTGTAAGTTTGCCTTACAGTCTTAAACCCTTCCTTTCTCAAGAATCTAGCTGAGATTGGTGTGGGAGCCTCCCAAAAAGCTCTCCAGATGCTGGTGTCCCAGATTAAGGAAGCAACTGGCTGTAGCTGGATCCAATGGCTGTTACAGCACTTACATACAGATAAAAGCTGCCTTCTGTTTCCCAAGTTAGGCAGTTGTTTTACCGTGGCTGTAGGTATAGTGCACTCTCAGTATCAAATACTTTCTTGTGATTAATTCTTGACTACCTTAATTTGCTGTGTGAATCCAGAATTTTAGCTGTCTGGAATGTGTCACTCACATGGTCTGGAATTGCTTATTTAATTTTGATAGCCTGGATAACAGAAGCAAGAGGCAGAGGGGAAGGAATTTTCCATCTAATGCTGGGAGGAGATGTGGAGGAAGTTACCAAAAATCCACTGATAGTAGCAGCTATTTAAGACCCAATAAAAGACATCACTGTTGCAAACCTAGGCTGGATAGTGGAGAGAGACACAGCTGCATGTTTTAGCATGTTGAAGACACTAAAATTCAGTGCTACTTGTTAACACTGCTGGTTTTTACCACTTTGGTTGTGGTATCAGGGGATTGTCAGATTGTGGTTTGAATTAGCCATTCCTTGGGATTTTTTGGAAAAAAAATAGCCACTCAAGTAGAATTTTGTTGGTGACTGAGAGGCATGTTAGCAGCAGGCAAACTTCGTAGGAAGCCTCTTGTTCCTCCTACAGTTGCGTATAATTTAAGGTGTTTTGTAGAAATGAGAAGTGTATGTGCTCAACATGTACCATATTTCAGTAGGACTTTGCATAGAAAGGCTAAAAAACCCTGCAGGGGAGAGGTAGTGACTGAAATATCCAAAGTTTGATCTTGAGTTTTATAAAGGTGATGAGAAACAGTAAGTGCTGGTGAGATTACAAAGAAAGGCAGAATGAACTTTGCTCAGAGGATAATCATGATCATTTTAAAAGGTAATTTGAAGATGAGAATCCCAGGTGAGGGCATATCTTAGTACACAGGTGTATGTATAGTATGTGTCATAGCAGGTTTGCCAGGTGTTGCGTTAGAGTAGATTTGCTGAGACAGGCCTAAGAAACCTCTTCGGAATTTGTCCAGAAACTGAGTGCACAGGCTTTAACCTGTGCTCATTCATCTGTTACTTAAAAAATAGCTTGGGTAAATAGGATTTAAGATTTTTTTTTTTTTGTATTTTTTTAATGTCTATGCTTGAGTGAGGGGAGGTCTGTGGTCACTGCAAAGTCCTTGGAGTGATACAAAGCTGTGGCCTGCAGTGAATGCAGGTTCTAACATTATGGTCTGAGGAAGAGCAGGTTTTATCAAGATGAAGTCTCACGTGTTGGGACTGGTAGATTCTGTGGAGCAGGACTCCAGATTAAAGACAAAGACAGCTGCAATTATTTCATTTCTTGAAAATTCAAAATGCCCTCAGGGCTTTAAACAAATCATCACTGTACCAGCTCCCATATTACTGTGACCTTTTATTTGGGCATCACTGTACTAGATGTGTCTCAACAGTAATTTTTTGTTTAACATGTGATCACTGCTTTCCCGCAAAAAAAATTGTCTGAGTGTTTTGTGTTCAGTGACACAGTGCTACTCAGCATTTCCTCTTAAACTTGTTTCAGAAAAGTCTTTGTTAGCACCTCTATTTGCAGCTTTCCAATAATAGAAATAGGTTTCTGTGTATTTTTCATGTTACCTACTGCACCACAGGGATGAATTGTTTCGACAGAGCCTGGCTAAACTTCGAGAGCAAATAGTAAAGGCAAATACTCTGGTGAGAGAAGCAAACTTCTTAGCAGAAGAAATGAGTAAGCTAACAGATTATCAAGTAACACTTCAGATCCCTGCTGAAAACCTCAGTGCCAACAAAAAGGTAATGATAACAAAGAATGCTGCAAAACGTAGGTTTGTGCTAAACTTTGCAGATGTATGTAACACTCATCCAGCTTGAGCCCATAAAATGTTACTTTTGTTAGATCATACATAGGCAAAATAGAAGTACTACCTGATTTATACTTGAAGTGAGTAAGTAAAAATGGCAACAGAACATTCAGTATGGCTCTTGCTGTTTTCCAGTGTGTGATCACCATATGTGCATGCAGATTATGAACAGACATTTATGTTCTGTTGCTGCAGAACCTGCATTTTAGTTATGTCTGCAGAAATTAATGGGTTTTGTTACAGTTCCCTACAATTTTGTGTGTTAAAGGGTTTTACAGTGCTGCTGTAAATATGATAGCAATTAGGATAATATGCTTGTCCTGAGGGCTTTGATTGAGTGTGCTAATGTTCCTGTAGAAATGGTCATTGTTTGAGAAGGATAAAGAGATCTGCATCCTCAGAGATGTGCATAGGCCATGCCGTGTCTGAGGACAGAAGTAGCATGACTGTCATGCAGAGAGAAGCTGCATGGTCTGTATTTTATTCCTTTCTAGGAATGCAATTTGAGTGAAGAGTTAAACTACTTACATGCACCTTTCCTGCACTGATTGTTTTTTCTTCTGATTTAGAGGGGTGCAATAGTAAGCGAGCCTGCAATTCAAGTAAGAAGAAAAGGAAAAGGTACTCAAGTGTGGACTATTGAGAAACTAGAGAACAAATTGATTGACATGAGAGACCTCTATCAAGAATGGAAGGAGAAAATTCCTGAGGTAATTTATATATTTTTAAAATGGATCAACGATTGAGTTTGTTTTCTTTAAACTCCTTTTAATATGTTATAGAGAACAAGTGCAATGACTTCATATATGAGAGGTTAGGGTACTATGTTTTATTTTTTTTAAAACCCAAAACAAACAAAACCCCAGAATAAAACCACTATGACTAATACTAAATATTCAAAATGCCCATACATAATAAAACACAGGTATGTCTTATCTCACTTGTGCTCTCAGATGTTAAGTGTGCTGAGGTCAGATATAATTGTGCCGAGGTAGTGACTCTCAATGCCACTAAGAGCATATGTTTACCTGGCATGCAGATGACCACCAGCTCTGAATGGAAGCAGCAGGCTGCTTTAGAAATAAAATTATTAAATTGCAGTCAGTGTCAAAGCTAACAAGGATGCTGCTTAGATGCACTCAAGGTGCGGAACATACTAGTAGGATAAAACTTGATTTTAAACTAGGAAATATTCTTTAATTTAATTGTATATTCCCCAGCCTTAAAGCAGTGAAGAAATTAATTGAAGATACTTAGTCTACATGAGTATTCCCATCAAAAGCAAGTGGTGTTTTGTGAGAATTTAAGTAGCATATTAACCTTGGCAGATAAGCATGAGATTTGACAAAAAGTTGGTTTTTACGGGAAAGAGATGGGATATTTGGTATTCCAGAAGGCATCATCTAAGTATCCACGTAGAAGTGCATAGGAAATTTATCTTACTGTCTTGTGGCTGTTAGGAAGCACCTAAATTACTTGTATCAAGAATCATTCTTAAATATGTTTGAACAACTCTTGTGCCTTTATTACATGCTTTGGACGGGACAATGGGAATCTCTAAAATCATAACACAGGGGAGGTCAAGCACTTCATCTGTGCCCATTGAAGACAACGATGATTTTGCTGCTGACTTTAGTAAGAACTGATAGCACATATTTGAATACATTATGTCTGCCTGAGCCAGGATCATTCTTTCCATGACCTATGTCGTCCATAATGCATGTGTTCTATGTGCTACATAGAAACACGTAGGTCAAATGCATGTGTTGAAGACAAAAGAGGAGAAGAAGGGGAGTAACTAACAAATTCACTGAGGAGAGCATATTGTGTGAGAAATCTGCATGACTTCTTTGTGGCTGTATGGGGAATGCTGCAGGTGTGATCTCAGCTCTATGGAAGTCATAAGAACACTTGTTGCCTTGAGTAGGAGTCATCCTTGCACCTTCCCTTTGCCCTTGTAGTTGTAGCCAGCAGCCAGACCAGCGCAACCTGAGGATGGTTTGACCTCTCTTTTAAGAAGCATAAACAGAGCAGAAAAAGTGAAATATTTTGAAATCAGTGGCTACTGTGATTGCTCATGGTAGTCTGCTTTGCCTTGACATTGCTAAAATATGCAGGTCATCATATTATTATATCCCTTAGTAAAGAAAGGATTGTATAATGTCTCATCTCAAAGATTTCATTTCAAATTTGTAATATGATTCTAGTCTCTTTCTGCCTGTGTAACAGGAAGGAACAGAGATGGGTAGTGAAGTCATTTTTGTGCCATGATCTTTTAATACTATGAGGTTATTTGATCTCCTGTTCCCACGCTGGTGGTTTTATGATGTCTTTCGTTATCTCTCAAACAGATAAGGAAGCTGATTGGCAAGAGAGGTGATCCCTTCTACGAAGCACAGGAGAACCACAACTTGATTGGCGTCGCCAACGTGTTTCTGGAGTGCCTTTTCTACGACGTGAAGCTGCAGTACGCCGTGCCAATCATCAGCCAGCAGGGCGAGGTAGGGCCGGGCTGGGCATGCTGAGCGCTCCTGCTCAGGACTCTTTGTGCTCCTTGTGCACCAGGGGTTTAGCAAGCAAATGGTGCCCACTGCTGCCTTGTTCCCCAGTGAATAAGTGTTTTTCAAGTGGCCTTGTATGTTCTCTGTGTCACTGCCTTCAGGTGGCAGGGCGGCTGCACGTTGAAGTAATGCGTGTCACTGGGTCTGTCCCAGAACGTGTGGTAGAGGGAGATGACTCGTCTGAGAACTCCAGTGAGAGTGGGAGTCTGGAAGTCATGGATAACAACGGAGAAATTATTCACAGAGCGAAAAAGCTCTCCTGCAGGGTGAGTGAGAACACCTGATGAAGTTTACAGGTTCAGCCCTCTGTAACTAACCAGTCAGTCTGATGTGAAGTACTAAGCTATGTACACTATTGCTTGCTGAAAAGTCTCTGAAAGGACTTCTGTTCCAGCTCAGGGTAGGCCACTCAGTGGTTGCCAGTGGCTGATTTAATTTGTGTTAGTTTCTAGTAGATGTACAGCTGCACCATAAATACTGGTGTTGCAAGGACAATCCTTTACAGACACAGAAGGGGAAACAGTTTTTCCCTCTATCTTCTGTAGTTTGATCTTGTAATGTAGTACCTATGGGTGGTGTATGGATTTAATTTCTTCTGTGACAAAGGATTTCATTCTCCACTCAAGCTTATCAGCTTCCTCAAACAAAACATGTACATGGGTGAGGTCCTTACATCTATGTTTCTGTATGTGCCAAATCAGATTTCCTAAATGGGAATACACTTACTGTCCTTTCTTCTTGGCTGTTGGTCTTCAGTTTGCAGTTGAAGAAGGAACAGTCATATTCATGACAACTGTTTTGTCTCCTCAGGTAAAAATAAAAGAAGCAACTGGACTGCCACCTAATCTCTCCAACTTTGTCTTTTGTCAATACACGTTTTGGGATCAGTGTGAGTCAACAGTTGCAGCACCAGTAGTAGATCCAGATGTGCCTTCACCTCAGAGCAAAGATGCTCATTTTACAGTGACCTTCTCTCACTGTAAGGTAAATATTTTTATTATGAAATAGTGTTACCAGGAGGATCATACATTTGAGAGAAACTGTTTGGAGAATGACCCTTCTTTTGCTGGGGGAAGAAGAAGCGAGTCAAGTCATATAACTAATGACTTCTAACTATGCTTAAGAATGCCATAATATTTCACTTCGTCACTTCTTCAAAATGTAGCAAAAGAGAAAGATCTTGTGGTTAGTGATCTTTTAAATTCAGATGTTATCTTTAATGTGTAGAGAAAGCTATAATTTATATAATGACAACTGATTATATACTTGTTTGGTAAGCTCAGTAGCTTAAAAGAGATCACTGGAGCTGAGACATCACTTTAATGGAAATTTTCAAAGTATGGAATGTGGTATGCAGCAGACTGAATTGCTGAGATTATGAGATTTTACAACTTCCATGTCCAGAGTCGAGCTTTGTTATGCAAACTGTATGGTTTTATCAGGCAGGAAGTTAGTTGTTTGGTATGTCCTTACAAGCAAGTTGAGGAGATACAATTATTTAATATGGCTGAATGTGATTTGTTTTTCTCGTTGCCAGGACTATGTGGTGAATGTCACAGAGGAGTTCTTGGAGTTCATTTCAGAGGGAGCTCTTGCTATTGAGGTGTGGGGTCACAGATGTGCTGGCAATGGCAGCTCTGTTTGGGAAGTTGATTCTCTTCACGCAAAAACTAGGACGCTGAGAGACAGGTACAAATAAATGACAAATGAATGCTTCCATCAACTTTCTAAAAGTATTTTAATACCTGTGCTGCACAAAATACTTCGAGGCAATCGTGAGTTTTTATGGGGATGTCTTTTTAGATGGAATGAAGTAACTCGAAGAATAGAAATGTGGATTTCCATACAAGAATTGAATGAGCTGGGTGAATACACTGCAGTTGAACTCCATCAGGCAAAAGATGTAAACACAGGGGGAATTTTCCAGCTTAGGCAGGTATGTGTCTTTTCCTTGCCATCTTATTCATGCTTAAATTGCTTTCTTACCTTTTATTCTTAGTTTCTCTCTCCCTCTCAATTTCCTGCTTAGGGTCATTCTCGCAGAGTTCAGGTGACAGTGAAACCCGTGCAGCATTCGGGAACGTTGCCTCTCATGGTAGAAGCAATTCTTTCAGTTTCTGTAGGTGGAGTGACTGCCAGATCAACTAAACTGCAAAGGGGCTTGGACAGCTACCAGGTAAGGCAGTTAATTTTTCACTTTGGTCTGGTTCTGCTGTTCTAGACCCAGCCCAACATAATTCCAAAAGGGACCTTAGCACACTGGTACATGATTTGCAGTTTTACAGGTGTTTGAGGTTAATACATGTAACGTAAGCCTGTGGTGCTAAATCTGCTTTTTTTGCTTATAACTCAGTGTATGACTGGCAAAGTACCCAGGTGTGGTAGAACAGAAGGAATATGGAAATTGTTCCTACCTTTGTGCGTAGAGGTAATTAATAATAGATCCCTAGTGCTATTAGTTGCCCTCCCTTCCAGGGATGGTGAAAGTTGAGGAAGGGAAAAGCACAAGAGAAAAGAAATTTAGTAGAGAAAATGTAGTGAGATACTATTTAGCTTTTCGAAAAGCACCAAGCTGCTATTTGATAAGAATCAAAACCAGTCATCACTGAATATGAGAGGGCTATTCCACATATGCTTCCTTAAGAAGCATAAATTATTTCAGCTGATACTGGACAAATTCATATTGGAAATAAAGCACGATTTTAACAGTGATGGCAGAGAACAAGTGGAATGGGCCACCCAGGGAAGCAAGGTGCCTTTTGTCAGCAGGTTTGCATTCAGCTCCACAAATAATTCTAACCTTGGATACAGATGAAACTGTAAAACTTGAGATTAGTGATCTGCTTGCTCAGTCATTTTTCTGGCACTGGATTCTGTGGGATTTTTAATTATTTTAATTTTTTTAATAAACATATTCACTAATACTCAAATCATGGCTGACCTGCTACAGTCTAATGAAAAAAAGTCTTTCTACCTATTAATAAGACTAGTTATTTGAGTGTTGTGATTTTAACATTTTACAAGTTTGTGGCAGAAATGTTGGTATTCATGTTTTGGGTTATTTCTGTGAATTTCTATTGAGTGAAATGCATGGGTTTTTGTGTTTTACAAAATGTATTTTCTCCTACCAGAAGGAGGAGGATGATGGTGGTGATATGGATAGTTACCAGGTATTGCTGCTGTTGCTGTCAATCCTGCGGCATGGGGCACAGCTATTGCTAATGGCCAGCAACTCTCAAATGAACAAGCAAAAGCGGCTTTGAAACACACACGTGCTGTGCATTTTAGAGGCTACCTGGGCTATAAAACACTGCTATTTCAGTTTACCTTGTGACTTTATACTCTTACGTTGTCCTCTCTTCTCTAGTACTCTGCAGTCAGCTCTCCTAACTGGCTACATGAATTGCTATGTGAATAAAAGCTTTGGAACTTTAATTTAGAATGAAAGCAGTTTCCGATGAACATCACAGGGAAAAGAACCAGCAGCTACAGGCATCTTTTCTAGGCAAATTATGCAGCATAGGATATTTTGTTTGTTTACTAAAGAAAATATCGTAACCTTTTATGTTGTGCAGTTTTCTGAAATGCTTGAGTGAGAGAGAGTGGAGGATGTGAATGGGGGGTAGATACAGAAGCTTCAGTGAAGCAATTTTATCTGTGCAAAACCCAACCTTGACCCTGTTTTTCTGTGTGATAAGTCACAATGTAGACAATGTAACAGAAGACTAATTTTAAAAGGTGATAAAGAGCAGAAGACGAAATCCCCCCCCAAAGTAAAGTAAATTTCAGATTTTTCTACATAGAAGACTTTTTTCTAATAGGCAGTCCTACAGAAGTAAAAGCAGTTAGGTGAGAATGCTGACATCCCTTAAGATGTGTTAAGTTTCCTAGCAATCTCAAAAATATAATTTAAGGTACTAACTTCTTGCGGGCTGTTTATGCGCTTCCTGACATATCACAGAGAAGAACCAACCAGATTTTCTGTGATACCACAAAGCATGATTGCATGATGGGTTTTGTTTGCATGAGAAATCTTTTAATTGCACTGATAGCAGCTGCTAGCAATGGAATTTTGTGCAGGTTTGAGGGCGTACTGATCTGTCTAATCTTCAGGAGAACTTGTGATCAACTGATGGTACTGGGTTTTCCTCTTCCATATTCTATTCAAAAGTTTGATTGCTACTTCTGTGAGTAATTAGCCCATGGTGTGTAATCTGTTCAGCAGCAGAGGCAGTCATGTTTTCTTTTCTCCTGTTGAAATCTGAGACTTAAAAGCAAATAAACTTCCCTTCATGGGTGATGAGGTACTTAATTAGTGTGCATGTCATTCGGGGGAAAAAAGTTTTCTGCATCACGCAAGCCATTTAATATAAACTCTGATTAAATTACCACAAAATTCACCGTCCTTTTTTCTTACCCACATAATGTAGTGACTTTCTTCTCTATTTCCATGTTAGGAAGAAGATTTGAACTGTGTACGAGAGAGGTGGTCTGATGCATTAATAAAACGCAGAGAATACTTAGATGAGCAGATCCAAAAGATCAGCAACAAACAAGGTTTGCAGCTTGAAGTCTCTATCCTAAGTATTTTATGCCCCATACCACAAAAAGTGTGTCTCATCTGTAATCCTAATCTCTTCCACTGTAGAAAAATCTGAAGATGATCTAGAACGAGAAGCCCGCCTGGTGGAACAGTGGGTAGGGCTGACGGAAGAGAGGAATGCAGTGTTTGTTCCAGCACCAGGCAGTGGAATTCCTGGTGCCCCCGCCAATTGGTATGTTCAGAAAAGGCACTGGAGTTGCCAGCTTTTTTTACATAAACTGTGCATGCTGCAAGGTACAAATCTTAAGGATGTTTTGGAGCTTCCTGTGTTCTCCTGTGATGCTACAAACTGCATTCAGCTGACAGAAAGTTTAGAAGGTCAGGTGCTGTTCTGAATGTAAGAAAGATTTGCTTAGCTAAGATAGTACATAAAGTAGCTTTCAAATAGCTTTCAAGGTTTGAAAATGACCTTTGATTATAGTATAGCATTTTGCAACTTTATACAATTGAGAACGTTATCCAGTTTGATTCTGGATATTTGATTCCTTTATTCTGGATTATTAAGTTTGATTCCTTGCAGAGGAGTAGTGATTGAAAGATGAATGGTAGAACACATGATAATGTCATTGGTAAAGGGTGGAGAGGGAAGAAACTGATTTGAAAGGATGTGTTTACTGTTTCATCTGATTTTGTAATATATTTCTCTTCAGATTCATTTAAATTTGTGTTTTAACTAAGATCTTTGGAGCTGACATGCAAAAATGAGGAATGCAACATGTTAGGTTTGGGAAATATGGACAAGAAATAATCCTCTTATCAACTGTACACTAATGTCTCTAACAGTACTCAGGGAATAATGTAGCAATACTCTTCTCTTGCTATTTTTCCCCTTATCCACCTGAAGTGTGCTGTGGACATATAGCTAAAAGTGTGTTTATGGATATAAAGACTGCCAGTAGTTACATATCCAGTTGTTTGGAGGGTTGCTGACCTTTATATATGAGATGACTACAAGCTGTTAACCTCATAAGGAATGGAACAGGATGTTTAAAACTGGTCCTCACAGCAACTGCCACGTGCTGTGTGGTGTGAATTGAGTTTTGGCAAAGCTCTAGATTTAGCTCTGTGTGTAGAAAAACAAAATGCTGTCTGTGCCACACAGGCATTCAGAGTGGCCATCAAAATGTTGACAGCTTTAGCCATTGGTTACAGTTAATGAATACTGCATGGAGATCTGTTTGCTCAAATTAGCTTAGGTATGAATTTGCCTTCTTTGTTGCCAGCAGTTTGTTTTGTTTCAGGATTCCACCTGCAGGAATGGAAACACATATACCTGTCCTGTTCCTTGATCTGAATGGTATGTTGTAAAAACAGACTAAGAAACTTGTGGAGGGGGAAAGTGGGGGGATTAATTTGGGTCAATAAATTGTGAAATGGAAGAATGAACCTGAAAGGTGGAAGAAATCAAACAAGTCCTGGCAATGACACTGTCTGATACAGCTTGTAAAGTGCTTTTTCTTCTGGTTGCATATATTGCCATGATTAAGAACAATTATTTTAGCATCAAGATAAAAGGGAACACAGGAGTNGCTTTTTCTTCTGGTTGCATATATTGCCATGATTAAGAACAATTATTTTAGCATCAAGATAAAAGGGAACACAGGAGTACATAGGCTGTACAACAGAAAATAGCATAAGAAAGCAAGCTTAGTTGGAATCAAACAGCAGATGAGGAAATCCTGTAAGCATTTTGATGTACAGATGCACATGTTATTAAAGCACTGATGGAGAATCTCCCAGTGCTTTCAGAACTCCTTCCACTGATGTATCTGTAGAGCCTTAAATAGCTCATTTAATGAAGACTGTGTTACGGCTATAATGAGGTTTTTTTTGAGCATCTAAGTGTTTCCCCTTTGAAGATATTTAGTTGAAAATGTGAGAAGAATATTGATATATATTCCTGACACAGATACACAGTGTAAGTAACAAGAGACTAGAGGTAGCTCCACATTTAAGGACTGTTCAGGAAGCAAGTCTAATTATAAACCTGAACATGAAGCAGAGGAGGACCCACAGGCCATATCACATCCAGCACTGAAGAGGGCTACTACACATATTTATATAGGCAATGCATCAATACCTGCTTTAGCAGATGCTTTTGGAAAGTGAAATACCCTCTTCCTTCATCTGTGCTCACAAGGAATGCTTTTATTTGGTTGGTTTTTCCCTGTCAGTAGAGGTTAGCAGGCAAAAGATCAAATAGGCTATTTAAACAGGTTGATTGTGTCATTACACACCTTTTGTTGGTTTATTTAGCTAAAAGCCTAATGTAGCCAGAACTGCTATTCTCAATTTCTTTTGTATGCTGAAATCATCTTCAAAATGCTGCATAGTAATAAGATTAGGTAGGATTAAATATATTATGAAATATTGGTAGGCCTTTATTACAGCTTTATATTACAATTTTGCCTCTATATATTCCTATCCTTTGGTATAAAACTATTTCATTCTTTGCACATTTGTTTCATTAGCTGATGACCTCAGTGCCAATGAACAACTTATAGGTCCCCATGCATCAGGAGTTAACTCAATACTACCAAAGGAGCATGGGAGCCCATTCTTTTATCTGCCGATCATAAAACACAGTGATGATGAGGTAAATTGTTAGCAAGCCTCCTTCTTGACAACTGCAGCTTGTGTTAATGCTTTCTTCTTATGTTTTCTTCCCTACTTCTATGTATTTAATCATTACTCTTATTACCTTTTTGTCTTAGAAGTACCCTCTGTATCTAGTGCTGCCTTTTCTTTCTGGCCTGTTTATTTAGAATTTAAGAGGCTATGACTTGTTACCTCTTTTGCCTTAATTCAGAGATGACAAGTCTTAGCTCTTGGCAAAAAATAATTAAACTGCCTGACTCAAAATCCCTTTTCCTGCTTTCCTCACCCCTTCATCATTCCTCTTGCAGGCTCTTAAGAGAAAATTACTTGCTTTATTGTATGTGCTAGGCAAAGCTTAATACTTAAATAAAACTTCTTTCATTTGTAGTACAGAATTACTGGTTTTTAAATATATGGTTTGGGAATTGTTGGAAATTAATGGTTCTGAATCCATTTTGGTATTTCTTCACAGATTCCTTATATATTCTGTGCCTACTCAGGCCATTGATTGAGATCATTTTCAGAAAAATGAGACAGCAAAGTTGAGGAGAAGGCAGAGGATAGGGAAAAAACCCATTCTGCAGAATGGATGCAGGGTCTTTCTGTGGGGGCTGTTATAACCTAATCCAACATAGATGAAAGATTTTACGTTGAAATTAATAGACTTTTAATACAGCAGCAGTAGGATCTGTATTCCTTCATGCAGTCTTGCTTCTGCTTTCCTTTCTGTCTCCAGCCATGTGAAGACTTCCTTTTGGGGCAGGGTTTGCACAGTGCAGGGACTGTGGAGATGATTGTTTCTCCCAGTATCCTAACACGTCTTCTTTACTTCGTTGGATAAATTCCTTACTATGAAAAGGAGGTTTGACTCCCCTGTGTTCAATGATGCTGATTTTTCTCTAATTAAGGAATCGTTTTACTTCATGTTAAATCTTTGCAAATGATACTTGTTGTTAGAGTAATAGAATCTTTGATTTCCCTTTCCTTCCTCCACTTAATTTGTCTGCATAGGTTTCAGCCACTGCTGCCTGGGACTCTTCTGTCCATGATTCAGTGCACCTGAATAGGGTAACTCCTCAAAATGAGAGAATTTACTTAATAGTGAAGACTACTGTGCAGCTCAGTCACCCTGCTGCAATGGAACTGGTATTACGCAAAAGGATTGCAGCCAACATTTATAACAAGCAGGTAATAAGTTTATATATTTTATTCCTTGTTTTGTTTCATATTCTTAATTTAACTAATGTGTTTCCTTAACTGCTTGCTTGCTTTTGTAAGTCTTATGAGAGAAATGAAAACTAGGTTTTTATAGATTGCAGTGAAGCTGTGTATTGGTTGCTTTCTTTGAACTGTCCATTTTTCAACTGATTGAACTTAGTAGCATTGTATACTGAGCACAGTACTGTGAAGAGGACTTAAAATATCACAAATGCTAAAAAATGTAATTTAATAAATTATGGGTCTGATTGCCTTTGTAATCAGATTTTGCATTGCACCTTTTTATTTCTTAAGGTGTCATAAATAATAATTATCAAAACAGTAACTGAAAATTTCTTTCTAGAGTTTTACCCAGAGCCTGAAAAGGAGAATATCCTTGAAAAATATATATTATGCCTGTGGAGTGACTTATGAAATAGTATCCAATATACCAAAGGTAAGTTATAACATATTTCTCTGTCAAATTCACAAGAACCAACAGAATAGACCTACTGCATTGGGTGATACTGATTAGAAAGTAAATGCCCTTCTTTGCTGATATGAGGCAGCTTGCCAAAGTGGATATACTGAAGATCTGTGTGACATCGTGTTTATCTTTCAACAGTTGGAAACTGATTTTATTTTCTCTTCTACTGTTTTTAACTGAGTTTTTGTTGTGGAGTTATGTTTGAAAGCTCATTAGTGTCTACAGGGAAAATACAGAGGGTGCTCAGGGGAATGTTCAGGTCTGTGAAACAGAATAGCTGGGAAGCTGAGTTCACAGGAATATAAATTACTTTTTATAGAAAAACTCATGTAAGTTGTAAATGTACTATAAGATTTATTTTAAAGGTAAACAAACGGGACAAATGAAAACATAAATAATCTTGTCACCACGTAATTGTCACTTTGCTGCAGCACTACTTACATTATAAACTCTAAGGAAATCACAGCATATTTTAAGATTTAGGAAGGAAATTACATTTCCTTGCCTAGGAAGGTCTCATTAGTTGAGCCTTAACATACACAATTTCAGGTTATATTTGCATTATTTCTGGAAGTGCTTTTACTATAACAACTGCTCAAAACTTCTAAGCTTGATCTCTTCAGCATCATTTGCATCTCTATGGAACACCCCTGGATCATTGACTGTAATTAGGTTTGCTGATTAAGACTCCAAATTCAAATTGATTTCTGGATTGAACTGGTCTAAAAAAGTGAACTAAGTCAATTGACTTCCCTTTTTGAAACCTTGAATGGTGTAACTTCTACTTTAGGCTACAGAAGAAATTGAGGATCGTGAGACCTTAGCGCTGATGGCTGCAAGGAGTGAAAACGAGGGCACATCTGATGGTGAAACCTACATTGAGAAGTACACACGAGGTGTGCTGCAAGTGGAGAACATTCTGAGCCTTGAACGACTAAGACAGGCAAGGAAAAGGCATTTCTTGCACCCTTTGCACTGGATTATGAGAATTCAAGAAGAGATGATTGATCTTTTAAAAATACTGTGTTGCTTTTTTTGTTTCAGTTGGGTTATTTTTTAGAGATCGTTGGACAGATAAATGTAAGATGAAGTTACTTCTGTGAAGTACAGATTTACAGAGGTGTTAGATGTAGTAACTAGAGCAAGCAATGACATAGTATTTAGAACCCGAACAAGCAAAGGCCAAAGAATGAATTTCAGACAGAAGCTTTGGTGATTGTGTATGCAAATTAAGATTTGTGAATGCAAGCCCTAATTGCTGCTGTTAGCTACACTGAAAAAAAGTCCCTGTCCTGCTTGCTCAGTTCGCCTGAGGAGACCTTGGGATTGCTGTTAATGCTTTGGTCTCTTTACACAGGCAGTCACTGTCAAAGAGGCTCTCTCCACTAAAGCCAGGAACATCCGCAGGAGCATCAGCACTCCGAACGTGCACAACGTAAGGACCCTTCCTCGTTAGCACTGGTGGGGCAGAGGCTGCTGTCTGTGTGCTGATGTAATGCTTGCACAGCAAGATACGGGAATGGTTACTTTGTGCTGGAACTAACCAGCCTGTGGGAAAGTGGTCATGAAGTGAAACCCCTCCCCAGAATTGTCTGTCCTAGGAGATAACAAAGTTTAATAAGGAAGAGGGAAGATTAGTTGAAACTCTTCTCCTTATATAAGGATATTCATTTAGGAAGTAGTTCAGGATGACAGCTGCCCTGATTCAGATTACTTTTACCTCCAAGTCCCTTTAACTTTTTTCATAGTATAAGGAATATTTTCCATTTTATGCGTTCTCTCACGCACTCATACAGCAGAAACATCTTTATACATGATATACAGCAGAAATGTCTTTATACATAATCTGGTCTGAAAAGAGAGAGCAAAACAGTTATTAGGACTAAATGATCATAGTGTTTCCACGAGGTATTATATCTCACAAATAAAAGCTAGGCATTTTGTCATTCTGTCTGTTGGTGTTCCACAGGTGTCCTGTAGTCGACTGGATCTTTCTGCCTGCGATGAAGATGACAAGGTATGGAAACGTAGCAGCAAACAGCTCACATTCCCAGATTTCCCACCCCCACCAGAAGCAAGATGTGTTTGAGAATTGGGGAAAAAAAAAAGAAAAAGGAAAATAGAAATAGTATTTTCCTTTAATAGTATTTAAAGCAGTTGATTTACATAATATATTTTCAACACTCTGCACCCATTACTTATAATTTTGCATTAAACCTTATTGTCCTTCTCTGCTTTTCATATTAGAATTATATAAACTGATATTTAAGAAACAGAAAGATCAAAACTTTAAATACTTCACTGACCAGCTAATTAGCTTTTCAACAATCCATTTCTGTGTGACAGGAAAATCATCTGAAGCCAGTAATTGACATACCTTTGGTTTGTGGGGATTGGTTGACTTAAAAAAAAAAACAAAACACCTGAGTTTACCTATTATTTTTTCCACATTTGCCTGCATTATCATGCAGATTTATGTGTTTTTGGTTTTTTAGGGTTGGTCTGAAAGTCACCTAGATATATCTGACTGTTGTTCCAGTTATCAAGACGTATCATGCTACGGTACTTTACCCAGGGAGTCACCTCGCAAGAGCAAAGATGGCAGTGGTGAGATTTCATATACGTAGTGACAATGCTGGTGGATTCTTGTTTACTGCATTAAACTGAAAATTAAATTCCCAGTGCACTTTTCCTAATAAATGTGTTATCCAGCTTCTACTTAAGGGGCTAAACATAATCTGGAAATAGGAGAGAATGGGAGAAATGCATGAGACATCCAGGAAAGGCTGTGAAGTTGAGGGTATCCAAAAAAACCAAGAGGAGGGCAGATTATGCTAAATATAAATCAAAACCGTAGAAGAAAAAAAAAAAAACCCACCCAAAACAAAACAAAAACACACACACACAAAAAGAAGAACAAAAAGCAGCTACTGGTATTTTATGAATTTGAAGATGAAGATTCTTTTTTAAAAGTGGGAATTGTCCTCAAACAGGTTCCTTACATGATATGTGGATATTGGCTGTGCCTCCCTGTCAGTGTGTCACAGGTGCCTTGTTTCCTTCAGGTCACATTGACCAGGCAGTGCAGGTAGAAATACTGCTGCAATAAAGTCGAACTGGGGGTTTATTCATCAATTCCTTCCTTATAATTTCCTTTTTGATCATCCTGGCTGTGCAGAATGGCTAGCTTGGTTACAGGGCAGATTTGCAGTGTTGTGGGAAGAGGTCAGGTGAGACACAGGAAGCAAAGAGCTTCTCAGTTCTAGTTTCAAGGATGCTTCCCACTGTTTTTATGACCAGGATGAAAAGTAGAAATGTTGGAGCCTCAGAATGGAGGGGGCAGATGCTGCTGTTCTCTGCTTTCCTTCTGTTTCCAGACTTCTCTGAGGATCTCACTGAGCTCTGCATTATTTCATGCCTAGGCCAGTGGTTAAATACTAAAATATTGACATTTTTCGGTAGCCAGCAACTTGTCAATTGCATGGCTTAACATTTAGTTGTTTTGAACTATGCTCTTGCAGTCAGGATATGAAGAACTGAAATACACTACTCTTGCTTTTTATCTAGGTGTTGTAGCTGAGAATTCCCATGCTTTAATGGCCAGCCCTTTTAAAGCATTTTCTCCCCAGCCACCAAAGTTTTTCAAGCCCTTAATGCCAGTGAAAGAGGAACATAAAAGGAAGACCCCACTTGAAAGCCGACCTCTACTTAGTCAAGAGGTAATCTTTGAAAACCACCTGCTTTTTTAAAGGAGATGGAGTGATTTTGTGTACTTGGCAAATCATTTGCATCTGTTGCAACAGAATTCTGTAATTCTCTGGTAAAATTATTCTAGCCAGTCTTTATATGTGGTGGAGTTATGCTGTTTGTTTTTTGCCTGAATAAATGGTTTGTGGGTTTTGGGGGTTTTTTTACGTCTTTGTATGTATTCTCCTTTACAGGATACTTCTATTTTAAAGTAGCAGTAACCTACCTTTTTTATTATTATTATTATTATTCCGTAATATGTTGGTGTGGGGTTTTTTTCATAGATCAAACGTAAATCTGTGAAACTGTTGTGGGGTGGTTATAATTCTGGCCTTTTTTCTTCACCCTCAAACTCTGGGGAGGGGAAAGTGCATAAGTTCCCCTACCCTTTAACTTGAATTTTGATGTCTGTATGGCCAGCATGGGTGTTTCACCTTCATCACATCTTCACACCTTTCTCACTTGGCACCCACTTAGCACCGTGGTCAGAGCTGTGGTTTGTGTGATGTGTTGTGTGTCTCAACCTTTGCAGAGCATGCCTCCATCTCAGGTGCACTGTGCTGGCTGTGCTGTGCCTGCAGGAAGCAGTGCCAGCAGCATGCCTGAGGAGAAGATTGTAAGTTTTGCACCAGTTTCTGTCTCCAGGCCTGGTGGTGGGCTTGAGGCACTCATGCTACTGCAGCAGGAAAAAGAAGTTGTGAGATGGAAATAACCACTTGTGACTGATTGCCTGGCTTGCAAATGCATTCTGTTATTGGAACTAACTCCACTGGGGTTTGGTGTTTTGTTTTTGTTTTGTTTTGGGTTTCAGTGTTTATATGTCTTTTGTCTTGGGCGGGGGGAGAGGGGAGGCTGTAGTGTTTACAGGGCACAAATGATCAAGTAAAGGATGGGTTAGTGAGCCATGCTGCTGTCACTCTAATATACCTTGTATGTTACCTAGATTTTGTGACTATACCCCAGAGTAAATGGAATGATCCCATTTGGTGTAAGTAACCGTGCATTTAGGTGTGGGTACACTATAAAAAGCTTATAATTGCCTGACATGGAAGTAATATGACTAAAATAAGATTGCCGCTCTTAATTAACCTGCAACCTGTCTTCATCATAATTCAGGTGGAAATTGAGGTGGAGGGCTTTTGTTTTAATCTTCACCTGCTAAATCCTTTTCTCACTGCTGCTTCAACAGAAGGTGTATCATCATTTCTGCTGTATGATGGTTTTGGTTTTGGGGCTGTGGAACATGGCTGCAAATACTTGCTTTAATCAGAGCTTTAGATTTAAAATTCAGAACCTTCAAATTATTTCCTGTAAGTCCTATGGGACACCTTCCCACAAAATGCTACTGATGGCTTCTTCCTATTCAACAGTTATTTTCATTCCTATCATATAGCCAAGCCATTAAAAAACCTGTTCTGGATGTCTAATGCAGTTTTGTAGGTTGTTAGCCCGAAGTATCCTGGGTGTTCTGGTGTATGTATTTGAAGCTTGGCTGCTAGGTTTGGGTGGCAGCTGTTTTATTCTTGATCATGTTAATTTTCCATAAGGTTGCTGACGTGCTGACTTGCACTGAGTCACTGATACAAATAGCATGAAGGTATTTGGAAGAAAAAATCTTCTGGTGGGTTGAAAAAATATCCCTTGGAAAATAAACTGTTACAAAACTTTCCATAGCAACTTGAGGGCAGTTTTGATCCCTTGAGTGAAAACAAAGTCCCACCCCATGCATGCCCTGAATTAACCCAGGCACTTGCCTGTGCTGCTTTCCACAGATTCGCAGAAGCTTTCAGAGCTACAAAAGGGCAACATCCTGCCACCAGGCTTTGCCAACTAGAAGGGAACTAATTCACTGAACACTGTAAACCTGCTGTAGCCAACAGGACCCTGGAAAGAGCTGTTCTTTCAGTTCTCAGCTGCTTGACTCATACTGACTTCTCCCTTGTATCAGCACAGCTTTTTGTTTGGTTGCATATGAAGTCAGATCAGTGGAACTGATCCAGCCACTTGATAGCTTGACTACCAGGGAGTTTTTCATTTGGATCTAGTCCTGTGTCTGATGACTTTTTAGACCCTTGAGGGTCCTGGGGAGACAAGCAAGAAGCAGCAGCTGCTAGTGAGGAGGAGTGTGACACGGCTGCTTGGTGTAGCCCAGACAGCCTATGGTGTTGTGCTTAACAAATGATGCTTCTGGGGGCTTTTATTGCTTTCTTTAGGAAAGAAGTCTTTGTAGGATGTAGGCTTTCCCGGCTACCCCATTCTTCAGAGCTGCAGTGAGTCCTATGTTTTAGCTAGGCTGGAGTATTCCAGTATTCAAAACAAATCTGTCAAAGGAAGGAAAAAAAAAGGCAGTTAACAAAAAATATTTTTATTCAGTTGGCCTGAAATCGAGCATTCAACCTGCAATTTCAGAGAGTACTTACACATGCTTAATATTGCAGCCATATCAAAACAGCATGATATAGGGGCATGTTCTACATAATATAGGAATACAGTGACTTATGTTAAGGTCAGATTAAATGTTTTCATATTAAGTGTATTTAAATAGTGCTAGTAATTAACATGTTTAAGGGAGGATTTGCTAAGAGGAAACCCTTCTAGCAGGCAATAAAAATTGAGGCACCAGTGCTGCAACCACTAGATAAGTATTACTGATTTTTAAATTAGTAAAATGGGAGCTAACTTGCTGAGGTTACTTGAGAGGTATAATTCAGGGATTTGAAAGCTCAGATGCTTTAACTTTTAATGACACAGTGTCTTTGTTACGAAGCAGGTGTATGGAAGCTGCTCTGTGCTCTTGCTTATTTTGCTTCTTTACTGCTAGAACTCATAGTCTTGATAGATATATAGTCTTGTGTCATTAGTTCTTGCTGTCGTGATCTTTCTGTTACCAGTTCTTAAATCTGCTTTTCATTATAGTAGTTCTGTTATATCCCAGGGAAGTTGCTGAAGTTTCTTGACCAGTTTTTCAAAGATTTTATCTTTATTTATACCAATAGCCTGAGCTGTACGAGACACCTTCTTTCTTCTTTTCCCCATCTCACATCCACAGAAATTTGAAGAACTCTGAAATTGCTTTGTTTCTGGAATTTCCTGATCAGGAAACTTAAGAGGAGCTCTGAAAGGAAATATGTCTTGTCCCCACCAGGGGCATCTTTCATTTGTCACAAGGTGGTGTCTCCTCACCTATTCATAGCATTCTTCATAGTCCATGTCCTTGTAAGAAGACTGGTTCTCTGTACCTTAGCTTTTGTACTTAGGATGACACATAACCCTGACAGATAAATGGCACATGACTGACACTGTGGTTATTTGTTTGGCCTTTCCTAATCAAGTCACCAATGTCTGTGTGTCTGTAGAGCCATTTCTCAGTTACAGCCTCTTATCCAGTCTGATTCTGAGCAGGGACACTACCAAGGTGGGCTTTTTTCAGTCAAATGAGGAATCCTGCAAGTTTCAAAGGAGACACAAAGAACTCTGTTATAAAAATACCTTTTGGTCTCAAGGGGACACTTACCTAGTATCGACTAGACATACTTCCTTCATTAAATGTTTATTAGTTTGGAGTGCATATATAATCTTCAACTTTAAAAAATATATTTGATAAACTCTTAGTTTTTAATGTTAAAAAAACCCCCAAACAATAGGGTTCTGCATAGAACAAAACTTAGTTTTGCACAAGTAAAATTGGCAAAAGGGGAGAAATAAGCAGAATGACTGAGAAAACTTCCCTCAGAGATGAGCAGCTGGTATCCTGCAATATGCAAAAAAGGTGCTTTGCATAAGGCTTTAGTGCTTGGAAGGGTATTTGTAGTCTCAATAAAGACAGTATTAATTTTTTCCTATACTTCTAAAGGAACTGTGCATTTCAGATGTAAGTAGCAAGATTTTCAACAGTATAAATGATACTCACTAGTCTTACATGACATTTCATAACACTATTGCTCCTCTTCAGAGAAATAAATAATTGCAAACTAAAGTCTTCATCCAAATTCTGTATGAGAAATAACTCTGAAAGAGTGCTGTGAAGATTAGAAAGCAAGGGATACCAAGCCTTTACTTGAGCAAATATTAATGATCTGAAATGTGACTGGATTTGTCAGATATACTTAGACAAGTAGAGACATCCTGTTCAGATACTGATAGCTGTGCCAACAAAAAATTAATATTACTGAAAATCTCAAGTCATCTTAAGAGGCCGTTCTGCGTGGGTAATACTGAATTATATTTGCTATGAGTTTGAGCATGGTAGGAATGGACATGACACCTTGTTACAGGTAAGGGCTGTCTGACATACGGGCAGAGGCTGGAATATATGGAGCTGTTCAGCCTTAAGGAGACCAGTCGCAGGGGCATCTTATCAATGTGTAAAAACACCTGGTGGGCCAAGGCAGACTCAGTCTCCAGTGACAGGACGTGAGGCAAATCAAAACACATGAGATTCCATCTGGTCACAGGAAAACACTTTGTCTACTGTGAGGGGGTCAAACACTGGAATGAGTTGTGCAGGAAGGTTGTAGAGATCTCAAAACCCACCCAGTTGGACACTGTCTTGGACAGCCTGCTCTGGCTGACCAAGCTTGAGCAGAGGGAGATTGGGCTAACTGACCTCAAGAGCTGCCTCCTAATCCAAAGAATTCTGTGATTATTCTGACATGGGCAAACTGAGCAAATCTGTTTTCTGTCTAGGCATTTGAAGTTTTTTTATACAAACTTATTTGAGCAGTCTTGGCTATTTTGAAGTGAGGAAACATTTTCAAGAGGATGTTTGTCCTGATGTTTTGGTACTCTGTGGTCATCTGGTTAACTGTTCTGCTTTTCCTTTTACATTGGTGAATCACAGCAGGTGTCTGAAAGCATCCAGGTACTTCAGATATCACACAGGATCTGCCCTGATCAGAATTTGAAATCTGTGATGCAGATGAAGGAACTGAGGAATAACGGGTGCTTGAGTTTCTTTAAATGACTTCAGCAGTTCTCATTTTTCCTGAAATACAATTATTTCTAGTAGAAATTTCCTGTAAACGAACCGTTTTTAATATATATGTCTGTGTATACATACACCTATGTTTATACCTGCACATATATATATGTGTGTGTGTAAATGAAGACATATAAGCACATGAAAAAGGAAGGACTTAAAAAAGCACCCATGTGGAGTCCTGCCTGCAGTATTTTATCTTGGTGGAGCACCCCTACCATGTTGCTGGAGTCTTTCTCAGATTCTTCTTCACAGACTGAAGTCCTCAGCTTCAGATGGACTCTGTGAAAGCTACATCTGTGGTCTGGTCACGGTGCATCCCCACACATCACCAAGGGGAAATTCAGGGAGGCACTTCCAAATTCTGCCAGGATGATTAGTGTCACTTATTTCCCTCCAAACACGTACGTGTATGCATACAAATGCTTCCTTGGAGATTTGCTGTAATATTTGATCTTTTTGCTTGTATATTCAAACATCCTGAACATGTTCAGCTGTGATAGCCAGGGGTAAGCAAAATTATTTAGCCTCACTGATATCAGTTAATAGAAAATCCCACTGTGTAAAATTTTTAATAATCCCAAAGTTTTTAATAACCTGTATTGCAGCTGGGACTCTGTAAGGCCTTTACCATTCATATTTATATTTATCTTGTTAGGTAGTGAATTAACTCTATAAAATACTTTCAGTAGGTTTAATTAGTCTAAATCATGGGAAAAAAAACTGTGGATGAAAACATGTAACTTTCCTTTCACTGCTTTGTATTTTCTGAACTATTTAGAATTTATTTTCTAAAAATTGAATAGTTCAGTGTAGATAGGATACATTCCCAGCAGTTGTTCTCAATGATGTCTTCCATTCTTCAGTTAAGGAATATTAAAGGTACATATTTCTCCATGCTCAGAAAGGAAAAAAATCAAGGATGGCTAGTTTATTTTGGAAACCTCACTGTCACAGATTCCTAATCCTAATTCATCTTTTCATTTGCAGGACTCTGAGGAGGAAGACAGTGAGTTGGAGGCCATTAATAAGAAACTGATAAGTCCACAAAGTTTTCAAAATTTTCGGCCTTATGTACCAGAGGAGTTTGCTGACTTCAGTATTTACAATGCTAGCCTGGAGAACAGGGAGTGGTTTTCCTCTAAATCAGACTTCATGAGCTCACGTGTTCTCGAGAAAGAGGTGTCCCGCAGCCCCACCACTAGCAGCATCACTAGTGGCTACTTTTCCCACAGTGCCTCTAATGCCACCCTGTCTGACATGCTTGTTCCCTGTAGTGATAGCACAGACCAGCTAGCCAGTCACACCAAGGAGCTGGACTCTGGTGATCCCTCGGGATCATCCCTTGCACATGATTTAAGATCTTCTTTGAACAAGGAATGCCGAGAGTCAGAAAAGGAGTTAGCGAGAGAGAAGTTACCTGTGGTACCACTGAAAGAAAACAGTGCCTTAACAGAGCAAGTACCACTGTCATTCAGTGCCACTGCCAGAGACTCTCAGCAGTTACCCAGGGCTGGGTCCCTCTCAGCTCTAAGTTCCTTGGATGGCAAAAACACCATCGAATTTTCAGCACGCGAGGTGACAGTTGAGCACACGACGGACGTTCTGGAAGATCACTCCTTTACTGAGTTCATGGGCGTTGAAGATGGGAAGGACTTTGACCATTCAACAGCTCCACAGTCGTGTTCCCTTCTGTCCTCTAACAAAGCAAGCGCCTCTGAGTCACCCCGAGGCCCTGGCAAGGGGCAGAGCCTGTGCACAGGCCAGCAGAGCTCTGCAGCAGCAGCAGGTGACAATTGGCTTGTGGATGCTGTGGAAAGCCCCATTTGTTCTGGACTGGTGAAAAACGTTCCAGATCCTGAGACTTATCCCGATGCTTCCGTGGACGATTTCATTACGAAGGACCACGTGGATGGTTCTGATTGTGAAGAAGGTGCTTCTGCAGATCAAGCCCACGTCTTGCCAAGCTGGGTGGCCGTGGGTGAGCAAGTCTGTGTTGGAAGTAATAAGATGGGCACAGTGAGATACGTTGGAACGGTGGATTTTTCAGCTGGAATCTGGGTTGGAGTTGAACTCAATGTTCAGCTGGGTAAGACTAAATGTGTTCTAGGTTATCTATGCAGCTGGTGCAACCAATTTTTCAAGTCACAGTACAATCATTCCTTCCAGTTCAGTCCTGGGAAGTACCTCCAGTTTCATGAAGCTTGGTATCTGATACACCCAATTCTCAGCTTTCTGGTTATAGGATGCTCTGATCCATTTTTAACTGTCTGAAAGCCCTGCTTTTGCACGTTGTGGTAGTTCCCCGTTGGTACCAATCTGTTTTTACAGATCAGAGAAACAGGTGAAGCCTAAAATTGGCAGATTTTTTTAAAATCAGTGTGCACACATTCATGAGCAGTACTAACAGTGTGCATCACTTGTCAGATAGGTTTGCTGTCAGTGGCTTTTAGAGATTTACTGTTGTTTTCCACTGGGAAAAGATGAATTCCAGAGCGCGGGTTTTCTGTAACTTCACTTCAGAGGGGTCAGAAAAAGTCAGCGCTCTGCAAGTGTTAAGAAACTTCTATGGAAATGCTTCAGGTCATTTCAAAAGATGTTTTTAGTAGTTTAATAGGTGATATCACTTATGCCAGAAGTTTGTGTCCAGCTAAATTTTAAGCTTTGCAAGCAATTGATTTTGAGGACAGTTTATTTTGCAAAATGAACACATGCGTGGCCTTTTAAACTGTTAGTTAACAAAGCAATATTTTAGAAAACCATATTTTTGGTCACATTTCAAGTCCTCTTTTCCAAGTTTTGTTCTCCCTAGTGTATGATGAGCATCTGGCTCTGTCACTCAGCGGGAACAATCCTGACTATTTGACAGATATTCACAATTCAGCGCCTCAATTGTATGTGCTAATGGCAGCACCAGCATTTAATCCTGTGCATTTCTTTCCATTGAAGGGAAGCACGATGGAATTGTGAAAGGCAGAGAGTACTTCCACTGCAGACCGCGACACGGTGTTTTCGTTCGTCCTGGGCGCCTCAGCAAAGCACCAGCTCCCACACGGAAATGGAGTAGCACTTCCCGGTCTCAGGCATCTTCCACTTCAGAGAAACGGAAGAGTTCTGTGTTTCAAGGCTCATCAGCCACTCCCAAGACAGGAGGAGATATCCTCTGCCATTCAGGAGATGCAGCAGCTTCTGCTTTTTCTAGGAAACAGGAAAACAGGAAATCTTGGATTAACTAAACCGCAGTATTTTTGCACTTACTACACGCATCACCGTGTAGAAAACTTTACGGATTTTTGAAGCTATTGTACATTTTAACCTGTCCATATGGAACGTGTATTCTCTAGAGTCCTTGACTTAATTCTCTAATTTTTTATAAATAATATATATATTATATATATATATGAATGTGTATCTATAGTTTGTCTGCCAGTGGGCAGATTTGGCTGCACACTAAACACAGTTAAAGCTGATTGTAGATAACTGAGGTACTGGACTATTTGTTACGCAACAACTTGGGAGATATATTTTAAACAACAAAAGATATTTTATTGAGGAAAAAACCAGGATGTAAATCCGTATTTGGAAAAAAAACCCCAACTGCTACGGTTTGCTGTTCTTAATTACCAAAGAACTTGTTTTAGACTGACACATTTGCTGTTTATATCTTTCTATTGTAAATGTTTTAACTGGTAACTTGGTGCCATGTTTCTTTCAGTCACTGGGCACCATGCAGCCTTCCGTGTTTAAGCACACTGAAATATCCAACTGCTCCATATGTTTTGTCTTCCTAGAGGCCTGCCACTGTGCTGACTTGGCATTGGAATGACTGACGATGCCTGAAGCTATGAGTCTGGCATTTCACATGTTAGCAAAAGCCAGCTGGGCAGTTTGACTGCAGAAACAGTATTACTGCAAGGGTCTGAGAGGACAACATTCTGGGTTTTTTAGGGGGGTTTGGGTTTTTTGGGTGTGGGGTGGGGAGAAATGGGAAATAAAGAAGCAGTAAATGGATCATGACTGCAAACTTTGCACTTGTTACTTGCTGGTTTATTATCAAGATGAAATAGAACCTGCTAAAGTAATTTTAAACTGTACAGGTTATTTTAATAATGGGAATGATGGAGGGATTTATGTCTGGTGCTCATGAATTCCTAAGAAGGTTGTTCCACATGTAGATACTGTAGATGCCTGTACAAGCGTTCTGGATATTTGTAAAGCAACATGGTAAAAAAATCAGTGAAGTGAATGGCCTGCTGTATCTTTTCTTTGTTCCTTGGCAAGTGAATGATTGAGATACCTGGGACCTTACTGAAAAGCTGCTGTTCTTTCTTTGATTGTTGTGTACAGTAAGCGGACTCTCATATTTTACTATTTACTGTAAAGAACTGTAATTTATATACTGCCATACTGTATTTAATTGGTGCAGACCTATTGTGTGTTAGAATACAGACTGTTTACTTGGGATTTAAAAAAAAAAGTTTTGCTTGTGTTTGGTACAATTAGGCTTCATGCTCAAAGAGGGAGCTGTTTCTAGCTGGTGCTGCTCAGATGCAAAGGACTTGGTAAAAATGCTGAAGGATAGTGTGGTTGGAATGGAAGACTGGATGGTATGAACCCATCTGACCACTGAGCCTCAGAGGAGAATAGCAGCCCCTGTGGATACACATTCCTCACCTTCTGCTTTCCCCGTGCCTCCCAGGAGAGGGAGCAGAGCTGGGGAACTGCTGCCGGAGAACAGAATCATGTGGGTCAAGGGGAGATGGGACAAGTTCCTGGAAGACAGACAAGAGAGGATCACTGCAAAATATATAAAGGCCTCAGCTGCCTGCAGCACGGTTAACAGCTGGGAGGCCATATGTGCTGGAAGAGGCAGTGAAAGGAGGGGCTGTGAAGTGCAGTGCACTTGCCCTTGCCATGGCTTTTGTCCCTTCTAAGAGAGGATTCTTATGTGTTGATTGATTGTGGTGAAATGTGTATCTTTGCAGAACAGTTCATGCTTCTGGTGTCCACCTAGAGTTGCTCTCACTGCATTAATGACACTGCTGCTGGAGGAAACGAATGTAATAGAAAAAGATTTTATGCAGAATTATTTAATCAAGCACAGATGATTGTGGAACACTGCCAGCTATCAACACCAAAAACCCCGGTGTCTTGAAGTTAAGTTTAGATGTCACTTTAATCTTTTTATAAACCTTCTAGGAAATCTACTTACACATTGGCATTAACGTATTTGTCCAGGACCACTACAAACAATTTTGAAAATCAGTGTGGCCATTTTCTTATGGCACACATTAAGTAGTGACACCAGGTTAGCATCAGCCAGCATCAGCTGGGCTTTTCATTGTTTCAGACCGCTGAGAATACAGAATGTATGACTGATTGCTTCAGCAGCACTGGGATTGTGCTCTTGGAGTAGGCAATCTGTGTATGCCACAGAGACCAAAGGAAGCCAACCATGTGTCCTTCTGTACCCATTTCACATAACCTATGCCATTGTGAGTTCTTTTGTTATTAAAAGACCTGCACTTTTGTAAACCTTGCATGTCAACATGCCCTGCCCGGGGTTGATGTAAAGTTAGAAGGAGCACAGCTAACGAGTGCAATGATGTGATAGGAAAATGAAAGCTCTTTGGTTGATGTGCTCCTCAAAACTCTAGTACATAAACAGAACCACTTTTTTCCATTTACTAATGTTAGACTAGGATTTTGCTGTCTTGAACTTTGGATTCAAAGTGGAAGAAAATCGTGGTGATAGTGCAACTGGCAATAGCCCTTTTTTTTTTATACTAACTAGCAGCTAAAATACACCACGTAATAAGCAGAGTGTACGGTCTGTAGCAAGACCTCAATTTAAAAAAAGCGAAGACCAATCATGATGTTGAATATGCAGAGCCAATCTGTCATTCAACAAACCTGCCATCCTGCTAGTTTCCCCAGTCTGCACAGAATTAATGGATTTTGACCATCAGGGTCGTTAGTATGCTAAGTAAGATCAGGCTGGCCTTCACCTTGTTTTCTGAGTGTATGATGTGCTGTTTTTCCGAGCATGCAAGCCTTTACGGAGACACGGAGTGCCCAGGGCACAGCTGTCACAGCCCAGCAAGCACCAGCACAATAGCACCACTCGCTGTGTCAACATTCCGCCGCCAAAGGCTTCCTTCGAGTCTGCAGCTGGAGGCAGAGTACGAAGCGCTGGTACTCTGTAAACAATAACAAGTGCCATGGAGCAGTGTAATGAGGGAAACGTCGGCTGCCAGCCCCTGGGAGCAGCCTCTGGCTGTTCCCTCCCCTGCCCTCAGGTGAACTCGCTCAGGTAGCTCGTCCTGTGCCAACAGCAGTGGGAGGCAGGAGCTGCCCCCGGGGCTGGACAGGCTGCTGGTGGACTTGAAAGACCACGGTGGGACTTGCCTTTCAGCCTTTGCCCTCTTTGGGGACATGTTTTGGGGGCCTCTTCATCTGCTTAGCTGGTAATTTACAGAATCCAAAGGGAGGGGGAAAATGTGTCAAAATCTCTGACTGAAAAGGACCGTAGTGATTTAAGGTTGTTGGGACAGGGTGGAGAGGAGGCGGCTGGATGAGAGCAGGCGCTGCCTTCTTTATGCAGCAAAACATGCTAAAAACAGCCTTTCTCATTAAAAAAAAAAAAAAAAATTGTGTGCTGTCCAAGTGCAGCGGAGTTCTCATCCGTGAACGGGTGAACTGCGAACGCCCGAGGGTGCACCGCAGAGGAGGATGACGCTGGAAAGCCATCCAGCTTTCCTGACCTATTTGCGTCTCATTCCAGCCAAGACGTGCGCGCTCCGGCACGGCGCAGGGACAGCGCAACGCCGTGAAGCGACCCGCGGGTGCCTCCAATCTATCCATCCCTCCATCCACGCATCCATGCCGCCTTAACAGCGCGGCCCCTTCCCCGCGGGAGGGCGGAGCGGCGCCGAGGCCCGGCCCTGCCGGTGGCGCGGGGCGGGACGTGCGGGACCGCACGGCTCGGCCTCAGCCGCCACCGACCGCGCCGAGTCGCAGCGGGCGGGCCGCGAACTCGCGGCACCGGGGCTTGCGTGAGGGCCGGGCAGCCGCGCGGGCGGAGCCCCGGCCTGAGGGCCCGGCGGTCGCCGCCTCCGCCACCCCTCGCCGAGGCTCCGCCCGCCCGCGCTGTCCCCTTCGCCCTTCTGCGGGCCGGCGGATGCACGTAGGCTCGCAGCCCGCCGCCGCCGCGTCCCTTGCTTTTCCCCCCTCTTCTTAAAATGCCGGCGGGCACTCGGGTCCTGGGAGCTGCCTCGGGTTAGCAGCGCAGTTCGGAAGCGTCGCGTAAGTTGAATGTCGACCGAAAGCCCTGCTTTTGAGCAGGGCTGATCCCCCCGGTTCCGAACAAAAGCGGTGATCCTGGCCCGAGGATCTCGGGTTGGGGATGATTCCGTGTTCTGCAGGTGCAGGAGGAAGCCGTGGCGAACAGTCGCGCCTGGTTCTTTAAGGAGAGCCCCTCACAGGAAGCTGGCAGAAATACGCACCCCGGCTGGGCTGCTTATGTTTATTTCTCCCCAGGTGAAACACTCCCGAGGGATCCTGATGTGTCTCTTTCAATTTACCGCTAGAAGGTTGGTTTCCCAAGCGCATTGTGGACTTAAGGCCTCGTCTTCAAAGAAACAGAAGCTTTGCTTGGAAATGGCCCGTCCTAGTTCAAGTAAGACGTGTATTTGTTTGCTTTAGCACCCCGGACAGGTTTTTAAGGTGGATTTGAAGTGCTAAAAGGTTTCATGTGCTAGGTGAAATCCATGGCCTAATTCAGAATTTTTCAAACTGTGTGAAGTTGCTTTTTTCTTCCCCCAGCTAGTGAAATTGCCCATGTCTGTGTTCTGTATAGTTCCAAAACCCCTTGCAAGTCAGCGTGTTTGCAACATAAACACCTTTTAATGTTTATAGTTTATGCACATAATTATGCAATGGTTAATTGCATTTCCCTTTCATAATCCTAATGAGTAATAAAATAATTCCTCATTTCTTTGTACAAGAATGGGCCTGGAGCATTTGTAACAGCAGGAACTGGGTAACCCCAGGAGCCCTGTTCAGGCTAGCAGTTGTAGCTGTCCTCTTTTTGCTTGTTTGGGGGTATTTTGGTTTTGTTTTTCAATTTGAGAATGCGCCTTAACTTGAAAACTGCACACGGGTATAATAGCAACCCCTATGTCAGGTAGCTGAGGCAAACTTGCTTTTTCTGCTGCCTTGAGCATCAGCATTTGGCTGCTGTTAGAGACCTGCCTGGGAGGGCTTTTGGCCTGAGCATTACACATACAGGGCTTGTGAGGTTTGGTTTGCAACAAGAGGTGGGGCATCAGAATAGCAGCGTTCTCTGCCCAGTCTGGTGCGCGTGCTGTGGGAATTGGGACCTCTCCAGTGGCTCTTTCTCCCTACCGGAACTTACCTGCCTTTGGGTGTTTGTGGGGGGTAGGTTTGGTTTTTATTTGAAAGACCACCCAGTAAATTGTGAGGATGAGAGTTGTGGTGAGCAGCTCAAAGCGCAGCTGGAGGCTGCTCACTAGTGGTTACTGTAGGAGTCCGTACTGAGGCCAGTGTTGTTTAACGCCTTCATTAGTGATCTGGACAATGGACCGGAGTGTATCCTTGGCAAGTTTCCATATAACACGAAGCTGGGAGGAGTGGTTGATACTCAGAGGGTCCTGCCTCTGGGGAGAAATAGCCCCAGGCACTAGAACAGGTGGGGTGACCAGCTGGGCAGGAATGTCCCTGGGGATCCAGTGGGCACCACGTTGGCCTTAAGCCAGTGGTGACCCCTTGTGGCAGTGAAGGCTCCAGGGCATCTTCTCAGTGCATAAAAACACCCCATGGTGTTTGTCTGCAGTGAGGGTGGTCAGACAATGGATTGAATTGTGCAGGAAGGTTGTGGAGTCTCTGTCCATGGAAATACCAAAAGCCACCCTGCAGGGCACTGTCCAGGGCAGTCTGCTCTGGCTGACCCTGCTTAAGCAGAGGGGGTTGAACAAGACAGTCTCCCAAGATCCCTTCCCACCTCAGCTATTTTGTGATTCTAACCTGTGTTGCTTTAAAATTCATATCTGAGGTAAACTGCAAGAGATCTTTTTTGTCTGTCTATAGGTAACCTGTTCCTTTTTAATCTTGTCTTGACTCGCATAACAAGGCAAAGGAAATTTTCCATCTTTCTCCCAAACTACTTTACCATGCAGGGAAAAATGGTGGGAATAACACATTAAAAATGTAAAATACAGCTGCAAACCTAGAAAACAGGAAAAACACCTCAAAAGAAAACACATTTTCCCAAATTACCTTAATTTTGAGGGTGATACTTCTTGGGGGGAAAAAAAACAAAAACAAACATAAAGCCAACAACGAAACAAACGTATTTTTTTTCATCTTGGGATCTTACCTAACAATTAGGAAGCAAACTGTTCCTTGGTGGTGGTGCCAACAATTGTTGTTGGGGTAGCATCTAGTGTGGGGTTTTAGTTAAAGGCTCTGCCTTTCCAGTATTGACTATAATCACCTTTAGCACACGTTGCCCTACTCAGCTTGCTCAGACACATTTTGAGGATCTGCAGGAATTGGCCTTTAAATTCCAACATACAGAAGCTCAGAAACCAGTTGGTGTTCTGAAATTAAAGTCATGGGAGGTGTGTATGGAAGCTGTCTCTGGATATGTAAGTGTGGCCTCTTAGGTCAGAGTGTGAATGCCTGAACAGCTCCTTGTTTTCCCTGCCCTGGCGCAGGTATGGCTGACTTCCGAGAGGTGTTTGCCAAAGCCAAGCACATTGCCATCATCACCGGAGCCGGGGTCAGTGCCGAGAGCGGCGTCCCCACCTTCAGAGGGGCTGGAGGCTTCTGGAGAAAGTGGCAAGCCCAGGTAGGTGCTGGTGGCCCGAGCCTGCGCAGCTCTGCCTCTTCTGTGTGTCACGCAGGTGAGCGTGGAGGGTCAGGAACGGCTGGGGGAAGAGGGTGGAAGTTCTCCCGGGGCAGTGCAGCAGGGACAGAGCTCTCCCTACAGCTGCCTCTGCAGTTCTTCCCTGTGCCCTTGGGCATCTGCTTCTGTCCTTCAGTTTATCAATTGCTTGGGTAAAACAACATTCTTGCAGGCAGCTCTGGGTCTTTCTACTATCTTTGTTTTCCTGCAGTTCAGCTATTAGCTCATCTTTTGACACCCTCACTGTTTTCCTATCGTGTGAGGCCTTTCCTGTTCTAAACTCTCAGGAGTTTAAAAACAAACCAAAATATCAAAGGAAGAACTAACAATAGAGACTGGTTGTTTTCTTTTAATCTTGGTGTCTCATAACACCCTTTAAAAATGCTTTAGGACTTGTTTTATTTTGGGGCAGGTTCTTTAACTCTCCCACAGGCTCTGTCTCTCTTGCTGGAATGATCTTGCCAGTGCTGGGAGCCACAGGGGTGGGAGGGGAGGTGGGAGCAGACACTGAGAGTACAGCTGAAAGCACCAACAGTGTGAGCTCTACAGGGGCCTTGTGAGTCTCGACCTGCCTGCTGCTGCAGGTGTTTCAAGCAGCTATTATACTGTCAGTACCTGCTACCCCAAATGCTGCAATCACACCTGCTTTTTTGGTGGTTTTTAGTTACAGCATTCCTGAAAGATATGATGAAGTTAAAAAAGCGTCAGAGAGATGAGTTTTATAAACTGATTGGAATCTAAAGATGAATTTTTTGCTTTCAGTGACCATCAATTCAAATAAAGTATATGTGTGTATAAATGCCTGGTCCTGCTTCGTTAGAAACTTGCATTCAGTGTTTCTGTGTCAGCAGAATTGTGCACTGAGGCACTGGACTGAGCTGTACCTCATTTTTGAGAAAGATAAGGCAAAATTAAGTTACTGTGAAAAGCAGCTTCAATTTTACCTGCACACAAAACACAAGACATTAGACTTTGGTTTGACAATGGGTGTAATTTGGCTTGTGTTACACTTAAATTAAAGCAGAAAAGAATTTCCTAGCAAAGGAAATATATTCACATGTTGCTGAGTTTTATGGCTGCTGTGGAAAAGAGAGTTGTGGGTGCCAAAAAAAGGCTGTGCATTGTAATATCTCATCCTGATTTGTGCTAAGCTCCTAATAGTTTGGTAGAGCAGCACAGAGTACGGTTGGAGTGTAGTGTAAACCCACGTACCACACTACTGCTGTAAGTTATTTCCTCTTTTGATCTGATACTTTGTTACCCTTGTAAGGGCTGTGGAACAATATTCTTATCTACTGCGTTTGGTTGATGACCTTGTGATGCAGGCAGCAGTATAAATGGCAGAGATCCAGGAGGCTTCATCTGGGGAAGGGATTCTTTGTTTGTTGTAGGATGACCTGTTACGTCTTTTGCAGGAGCTGGCTACTCCAGGGGCTTTTGCGCGAAACCCTTCCCGCGTGTGGGAATTCTACCACTACCGGCGGGAAGTGATGCTGAGCAAACATCCCAACCCAGCCCACATCGCCATCGCGGAGTGCGAGAAGCGTCTGAGCAAGCAAGGAAGGAGCGTTGTGGTCATCACTCAGAACATTGATGAGCTGCACAGGAAGGCAGGCACCAAGCACCTCTTAGAAATTCACGGTAAGAGTTGGCTCACGTCTGCCACGGGCCAGGAAACCCGGAGTGGGGAGTGGGAAGAGGGGAAAACAGGGTAAGTACAGAGAGAAAAGAATTTAGTCTTTAAAATTATAGTAACTTGAATAAAGTTATTGTAAATAACACCCTGTTCTCTTTTGGAAGTTGTTTCCGCTACCTCGTAGCCTCTCTTTATTCCTCACCTTTAGAATCACAGAATCTCATCTTTCTGTTTTTAATGGATTCTCCCTTCTCACTTGCACAGTTCTCTGCAGATCCACTTGAATTCATGTGGCTGTGACAGCTGGCTGATTTTACTTAGAACAAGGGAAAAGAATCCACGAGGATTCCACTATGTGGTAGTGGTGGTATCAGACTGCCACCAATAAAGGCTGTATCGACAAGCCTGGCCTCACCAGCTCTGGTGCTTTCCCTCTGTCCTGTCCTCACCTGTGCAGTCCTTGGCTACAGGAGGACAAAGGGACTGGGAACAACTGAGGTTTCCTTACCTTTCTTTCGTGCAGCCAGAGGCCCTCCCCCTCTCTTCCCTGTAGTCAGTGGCATTCCTTACTCCCACAAAGCACCAGAGAAGCACAAGGCAGGTGCAGCACCTGGAGCTCAGCGGGGCTTTGGGGTCTGAGGGAATGTACAGGCGTGGAGAGAAGGAGGATGTGGAAGCCCTTCTCCAACCTTGGAGGTGACCCCACTCATTTCTCCACTCCTCAGGCCCTGCCACAGGCTGGAAGTCTCCCAGGACAGTGACGCATCCTGGTCCTCTGGCACTGTGATGCTTTTTAACCCGAGTATCACTAAAGGTGTAAATGGGATTTCCCACCACCACTTTTGTGCTTTGGACACCGGAAACCTGCACAAGCTGTTTTGCCGTTGTGGACCCAATGGTGAAGCCTTGGCAACAGTTTAGTTTTGGTTATTTGTATTCCTTACAAAATGGACACAATTTTTACCTCTTGGCTGTATTGCACATCTTGACAGCATTTCAGTAATGCTACAGAAGTTTTGAGAGTGGAGTTTTGCATGAAACAAATGGTGTTTACCAGCATTATTTTATTTTTTTTAAGAAAATGTTTTTGATGTAAGAGGAAAAGCAGTAAACAGAAATCATCTCCCTCAGTGATATTTTAAATTATGATTTCCCTGCAATATATGTTATGGGACTGTGTATTACTCATGTCCTGAGGCAGAACAAGGTGGCACAGTGGGACTGTCTTTGCTGTTGCATTCCTGTGGTAAGTTACCCACAAGGTGCAGCCTTCAAGGTCTGTAAATAAAGGCTGCACAGGATAAACAGAACCACTTGCCTGCACAGCCACACCTCACAGCCATTGCTTCATCCCTGATGTTTCCTCTTTGTATGTTCCAGGTAGTTTATTTAAAACTCGGTGCACCAGCTGTGGAAACGTAGCTGCGAATTACAAGAGCCCGATCTGCCCTGCATTGGCTGGGAAGGGGTAATCCATTCTTTCTTTCACCATTAAAAAAGGAAGTGAGCAGGGGGATGGGCCAGGCATATACTCAAAGATTTTTTTTCCCATTACATTTCACCAGACCTTTAGATAGTTACATAAATAATTGTTGTGCTTTTGACAGTCTTGGCCAGCTTATTACAGTTGCTCAGCTCCAGGATAATTCTGGACAAATTCCTGCCTGCCTTGTGTGTAGTACTTTAGGATTGTAGTAGGTGTTTGAAGTTGGCTGAAGTTGCAAAGATTCGTTGATTGGAGGGTGTGCTTTAGAGAATATGAAGGCGTTTAGAGAATGTTACGTTTTTATTAATATATAAAGTACATATTGTACAGCTGGACATGTATTTCCATTTTGTAAATACAGGGCTCCAGATCCTGGCACAGAAGATGCTGCAATTCCAGTTGAAGACCTTCCTCAGTACGTATGGGCCACTTTGTTTGGGCTGTTACCTCTTCATGCTTGTGCATCTCAAAGCTTCATGTTACTGTTCATGTTATTTTGAATGACATTCCACAGGAGACAAAGAACTCTGGAACTCTGCCCTAGGAAACAGTCTAAAGTTACAGGGGCATCAGGCAAGGAGTGTGTAGAAGTTACCATGGTGCTCAAGGCAATGCACGTTTGTGTGCTTTAGCACCAAGATGAAATGTGCCCAAATTCCTGGGGTTTGTAGTAAGTGAAGTAGTAGGAGAATTGCAGCAAGAAATTGAATACTACAGCAGTAAATGTTTTGTTACGTTGCAAGTGGCACCGTTAGTCTGGGATGCTGTGCTGGGGTCCCTTACAGGCACAGAATGTGCCACAATGCTTTTTTACACTGCCTGAAGCTTTGCCTTAGCTAGTTGCAGATGAAAAAAGCCACCACATTTTCAATTTGATTCCTAAGGAAAAAAAAGCAAACATAAGGAAAAAAAAGCAAAAAAAGAGACCATATTTCTGTCTTTTGGTTCATTTTCTCTTTAAAACCCTGTAAGCCAGTTTGTTAAAGCTGATGGAGGCTGAGTTTTAACTTTCATGCATTTCAGGAGCTGAGTAAGGGGAAGACACAATTAAGTATCTGCGCTGAACAACCGTTCAGCAACCCCTTCCCTGGGATCATGCAGTACATGCGTACTTCCAGCACATCTGTAGCATGGAATGAGCTGCCTTCTGTCCAGCACATGATAGGGGAGGGTGTGGGGAGGGCTGTGAAGGAGGAGAGAGAATGACGGCAGGTAAGACCTGCCCAAGCAAGAATGAGACGTGCTTTGCCGTTCTGCAGCCTAAAGCGCCCCTGTCAGCAGCATGGCCGTGACGCTGCCCCTGTGTGCTGTTTGAACAGGTGTGAGGAGGACGGCTGCAATGGGCTCCTGCGGCCCCACGTCGTGTGGTTTGGCGAAGCCCTGGATCCCGGCGTGCTCACGGCGGTGGAGAACGAGCTGGATATTTGTGACCTCTGCTTGGTCGTGAGTGGCACAATTCTTACCTGTCCTCTGAACCGGCAGGGAGGCCACGCTAAGGACGTGGCACCTCCTGGGTAAAGCACATGCATCTGTGCTTCCTTGAGGGAGCTAAAAGCCCCAGAGGTACTGTCTGCTGTCCAGTGCAAAATACTAAAAGCCCTTGCAGTTTGAAAATGTACCCAGACTACTCAGAAGTCAACAGGTACACAGAGGTTAGAGATTAGACAATGTTGTTTGGCTGTGGAATTTCACTCCCCCCTACTCTGCTCTGGTGAGACCCCACCTGGAATACTGTGTAGTTCTGGTGCCCTATCATAAGGATGTGGAACTGTTGGAGCAAGTCCAGAGGAGAGCCACAAAGCTGATAAGGGTACTGGAGCATATTCCTATGAAGAGAGGCTAAGAGAGTGGGGCTGTTCAGCTGGAGAAGGGAAGGCTCTTGGGACACCTTAGAGCAGCCTTCCAGTACCTACCGAGGCCTGCAAGGAGGCCAGAGAGGGACTCTTCATCAGGAACAAGGGGTGATGGCATTTAACTGAAATAGAGTGGGTTTAGATTACATATAGGAGGAAATTCTTTACTGTGAGGGTGGTGGTGCACTGAAACAGGTTGCCCAGAGAAGCTGTGGATGCTCCATCCCTGGAAGTGTTTAAGGCCAGGTTGGATGGGGCTCTGAGCAACCTGGTCTAGTGAAAGGTGTCCCTGCCCATGGCAGAGGGGTTGGACCTCGCTGATCTTTAAGGTCTCTTCCAGTCCAAACTATTCTATGGTTCTAATTTCTCAAACAGTGAAAAATACAATTATTTTGATGCACATTTTAAAAAGTAAGTTATAATGTGCTGCTTTTTTGCAAGGTGGGTTACAGGCCATGTAGGCTCCAGATCCTTAACCAAAACACTTGCTTAGACTGTTGTCTTCCATTTACAGAATGATCTCAACTAACAGAAGGGACTTTTTTTGTGTTTTTATTTTTCCTGAAGACAAAGTTTGCCATTTTGTTTCTGGGATTTTTTTTCCATCTGCAGTTACAAAAGGATTTCTTTGGGCTGCATCAGAGAAACAATTCCTGATTGTTATGCTAAGTTCAAATAGCTACACCTGCAGTGACACTAATCAGATTCTGATTCGGTTTCATTTCTGGAGGGATCTCCCAGGCTTCAGTGCACATGCAGTCTTGTGGGAAGGGCCCTCACCCCGGGGCTGCGTTGGTTTGGTTTGTTTGAGCGTGGTCCTGCTACACTTGTGACCTGTCCCGTGTCGCGCAGGTCGGGACCTCGTCCGTGGTGTATCCTGCGGCCATGTTCGCCCCGCAGGTCTCGGCCAGAGGAGTCCCAGTCGCGGAGTTCAACATGGAACCCACTCCTGCCACGAACAGGTTCAGGTAACGCTGCTCAGGCAACCAGCTCCCTCAGTCCCCTCCATCCTGCCCTTCTGAAACGCAGCGTTTAGACAAATACGGTCTAGTTCTCCCCTCAGCGCTTACGAAATATTAAGTTTCTGTTAATAAGTAAGAAAAGAGGGTTCTTCTTCCACGGTGGAATTTTCGACGAAGACACAAACGGTATTGTTTAAGGGCTGAGGCTGAAGTCCGTCCCTACGCCCCACAAGGCCTAAACCCCTCTGTCCTCTCCCCCTCGCGTCCCCCTGCCAGACTCGCCACGTAAAGCAGCGAGCAGCGGAATGCGCCGGTGGCTGCCCGCGCCCTAAACCTGCCGCTTCCTTCCAGGTTCCACTTCCCGGGCCCCTGCGGGACCACGCTGCCGCCGGCGCTGGCGCGACACGAGACGGAGATCATCTCCTGAGCCTCGGGATCACCTCCGGAGCGCCGGGAGCGGCCCGGCCCGGCGGGGCCCAACGCGGGGCGGGCGGGCCGGAGGCGGCGGCGGGACTCGTCCCCATGGCAATAAAGGGGCGACGGCGCGGCCACCTCCGCTGTCCTGTGTCTGTGCGAGCACCGGGCGGGGCGGGACGCGCAGGGGGTGTCCCGGAGCTCGGCATTCCCCGGCGGAAGGCGGGAGCGGTTCCGGGGCGGGCGGCGCGGGGGCCGCGGCCATGGCGCGCCGGCAGAAGGCGAAGGCAGCGGCAGCAGACAAGCGGCGGGCTCCCGCCGCGCTCCCTAGCCCGGCCTCGTCCTCGGAGGACGAGGCGGACGAGGCCCCAGAGGAGGTGCCTTTCGGCGTGGCGAAGGAGGCGGCCGAGGCTGAGCGGAAGCTCGTGGGGGAGGCGGCGCGGAGGTGCGGACACGCCGGGGCCTCCTGCTCGCGAGCGGCGGCTCTAACATCAGCGCGTCCCTCTTCTTACCCCTTCGCTTAGCCCCACTTTTCTCCCCTTTCACTCCTCTTATCTCCCCCTTATCCGTTCACTTATCTCTATAAACTCCTCTCCACCCCCGTTACCCTCTTAGCCCCCTTTTTACCCCGCCGTTCACGCCTGTGGCTCCTTCTTATCATCCCCTTATTCTCTCCCTTATCCCTGCTTATTTCCCCTCGTTGCCTCCTTTCCCCCCCTTGTCTCCCTTGTTACCCCACCACCCCTCTTAGGCCTCCCCGGCCCCTTCTCCCTCTTTATCCTGCCCTTAACTCCTTAACCCCCTTCACCGTTCTAAGCCCTTTTCACTTTCCCTGTCTCCTCTCCCTTATCCCCCCACCTGCCCCTCCTCACCACCTCCTTTGCCCTTCCAAGCCCTCGTTCACCCCCTTTACCCCCGCCTGTAATCCCCCCCTGTGGAATGCTGACTGTGGCTCCCGCCTCCCCGCAGGCACCGGGAGCTGCTGAAGGAGAAGCGGCGGCGGCACCAGGAGCTGTTCGCGGAGCAGAAGGTACCGCGCTACCCCCGCCGGGCTCTGGGCGGGCCCTGGGTGTGTGTGCCGGCGGTGCCCGTGCCCGCCTGACTCCCCTCTCCCTCACAGAAGCGCCGGCTGCTGCCCGAGGCCGTGCTGCAGGAGCTGCAGGAGCTGCAGGATGTGTCCGCACGGTGAGGGGGCCAGGGGAGGCGGCAGTGGGTGTTGGGATCCCCGTTTCCTTATCTCCCACCCGTGGGGCAGCCCCCTCTGGTCTTGGCTTGCGAGGCCGGACTGGAAATGGGGGTTTTGTGGCTTTGGGAAACGAAGGGAGTGTGAATTGAAGAGTAACCTGTTGCCTTCCCTTTGCTCCGCAGGCCCGCTGAGCAGGCTGTGGCAGAGGACCCAGGTACGCTAGAGCTCGCTTTGCTAACGAGGCGCACATCTGGTACTTCAGGAGTTCATTCCTGTGCCAGAGCTCCAATGGGGAGCTCTGGTGAAGAGACCTTATCCAAGTCTTAAACATGAACACACTGGACAGACTCTTTTTCCCAGGAAAAGAAATATCTGTGGAAAGTGTAAAGTCAGATTCAATCTAGTTCTTACACCTTTTACAGAAGTCATTTGCTGTGCAGTGATTTCAGTTAAATAGCCTGAAGTGTTTAAGGAAATAATGGGCAGGTGTTACAGCAGAAAAAGCAAGGATTATCAAAGGTGGATTAATATTTAGCCCTTGTTTAAGTTATAAAGTCTATTCCTGGGTAGAGTTGTTAAATCACCTGAATACTTTACATATCAAACTACAGTTTAATAGCATCTTTAGAATATTAAGTAACTTTTTTCAAACTCAGAATTACAAAATCAAGAGTCTAAAGATTTTTGCTGGTTTTGCTTTGTCTGTACTTTGAAGTACTTCACAAAAAAATCTTTTATTTAAACAGTTCTCTCATCCAAACATCACATACTGCTGTATGGTGTAACTACTTTTTCTTGTATTTATTTAAAAAAGATTTGTTGTATTGACATAGCAGAGAGAGTAGCTGAGAATGAAGGAAGACTGAAGCCAGAGCTCGATTTCCCTTTATGGGTTACCCATAGCCGCTGTGTTGCACTGCATTTTTGTCCCATGATCTATCCCACTTTGTTGATGCCAAGAAAGAGGAAAGCTGGCTAGCAGTACTTTGGGTTGCTCCCCTGAGCATATTTCTTCCCCTCCCTCTTAGAGCTGTTCTTCCTAGTCAGTGCTTCTGAAAAATGCTGTTTGTTTTAAGTCCTGTTCCTGTTTCACTGACTGGTTTTGATTTGTAACGTTTGGGAAATTTTGTTTGCAAGTTACTCTCAGTGAAGAACTTGAAGCTGGGGCTGTGCAGCTGGAACAAGGCCAGGCCCAAGGGCAAGGCGAAGCCGAAGTGCAGGAGAAGAAAGGCAAGAGGAGCAAGGCTGCCAGGTAGGAGGAGGAGATGATTTTGCCTGGTGTGGGAAGGGGCATCACAGCAGCTGTTCTGTCACTGCATGGCTGTACCCTCTTCTGCACTTTCTGTTCCCCCATCCTTCATCTGATTGAAAGCATATTTATGTGCTGAAAGTACCTTCATTATCTTCTGGTTTAGAATACTTATATATGTATGCATATATATATATGATATAAATATTTGTCATATATTACATATATGTAACTGCTATGAGATAGCTGGGCAGTTGTAACCACAGCAGTACACGTTGTGCTGTGTGCTGCTACAGACGGGGTGGTTGAGCTCTGAACTCCTGCATTTCAATCTATTTTTCTCTCTTTGTATTTCTTTGTCACGGATGGCCCTAGAGAGGAATTGCTCTAGCTCCTGGTAGGATGAGCTTGGGACACCCATGAAAACTTCTCAGGGCACACAAAGGCATATGACAACAGCTTGAGAGTATTGGTCCAGCTTTTCTGTTTTTTTAATACTGCTACAAAGCTCATCTGAGTATCAGAAAGCATCACTAGCTGCTGCTGTGCTCAAGTAGCAAAGCTTGACAGCAGTGTCTGTTGTTCTGGATCCTGTAACCACACTACAGGGATTTACATCTCTCTGACTAGGACAAAAGGGAACTACGAGGCTGTGTGCTTGAAAGACCACAGCGTACCAGGCCTCCACCAACAGCTCGCCCAAGACTTCCTAAATGCTCAGCTCTATGGGCCACACACCGCCCGGGTACCGGGTAAGCACTCCTGCTTGGGTGGGTCTGGGTCTGCATCGAGCCTTGTCTGCCTTGAACTTGGGGATTAATGTTTGTCTCCATTTCAGCAAATGAATTTTTTTCCCTCGCAAACAAGAAAGCGCGTGTCAAAAAAGCTGCAGTTCAGTTTGTGGACAAGTCTTGGGGTGAGTATAGAAAGAGTAGGTATTAATTTATGCATATGTGGCTAAAAGTACACTTGAATAAACCCAGGGTTTTTCCATGCTAGAGCATCCTGGCTTGTGGTCCTCTAACTCCAAGCACCTGGAGAGTAAGCAAGGGCAACAGGGCCCTGGAGCCTCAGTGGGTGTCATGGGCATACTCTCGGCGATGGTGTATCAGACACTAGCTGAAAAAGAATTACCTCATTTTTGGTATGTTAAGAGACAGCTCCTCTCCTAGGGCCAGGGCTGCTCAGTGAAACAAATACTTCAGTAGCTGTTGTTTCAGCCTCCAGTCTCTGAGCTGTTGGAAGGCATTTCCGATGCATCTGAGACTTAAAAGCAGGGATACCAAGATCCCAGAACATCTACGTTTGCACAGGGAAATAGCACCCATTTCTCCTCATTTCCATAATGGATGGGGACACTTTCACACCCACACAGTATGTGAGGCTCACGAACACCAGAGGGAAAAGTTACTGATCCTTGGCAAGCAGGGGCTGCTTTTCATCTGTGCTCCATCACTGAAAGCACTGCTGTACCCCCCCATCCTGCTGAAGGAGCCTGGTGCATACTCCTGGCCGGTAGAATGCACCTGGGGCATATAAAATACCTTAGGAAGTTTATCAGTGTTGGAGGTGGTTGTTCTGTTCTGAAGTGCTGCAGCAGCCAAGGGATTGCTGCTTCTCTGGCACATGGGCTAAGAGAAATGGTAACTAACAGCTATTTTTTTTTTAAGGGCAAGATAAAAAGGAAAAAGCAGCAAGGTTTAAGAAACGTTGGCTGGCAACACAGATTAAAAATGGAGTCTGAAGACAGCTTTTTTGGAAGATGCTGCTAGGGACTTTTAGTGACAGTTGATCTCAACACACCACAGGTGTTTTTCCTCCCTTTGTCATCACTGCTTTCAGCTCCAGCCAGCAGAAGGCACCGAGCTGTGCCTGAGCAGACGTCTCTGTTCTCTCCTCTCCCCCTTTCTTGGGGAAGCTACAGAGCAGCCAGGCCAGTGTTGCAGAACAGCTGGTGCTAGGACCAGGCTTGCTGAGCTGCCTCCATGAGGCAATGCCTTTGCAGAGAATAAAGATGAGCAATGTTGTACCTACTGTTGTGGATGCTGCATTCCTTATAGCAGGCAGTTATTCCTGCTGCTTCAGTGACTTGTGTCTCTAAGGAAAGGCTGTACCCTTACAGCAGAATCATTAAATCAGCTCCCAGAGCAGGACACTTCTCTCCAGCCTGATGATTACTTTCCAGCAGTAAGGGATTCTCCCCATCTGCAGGGAGTCCCGTGTAAGCTTCCTGCACTGTTAGCTAGACTCACTGTGTGGCAAGAACACAGCAAAGCCCTGCACTCGCACCAGCCCAGTGCCCACAGGGAAGTGGCAGCCCCAGGGATGAGGCACTGCCCTGGCGGCTGTCCACCAGAACTGCTGCTCTGGGATGGAGCTCTAGCAGCAGACAATGGAGCATACAGGTTCCTGCTACCGTGGATGGAGATGTAAGTTTTTAATGGCTGGTTAATTATGATATCACTACATTTTATTGCAATATAGTACTATTTAAGCACTTTTAAAAATGCAAGGTGTACAAAGATTAAATTAAGACTGTAAATTGACTAAATATTTGGTTTTTATATAAATAGGTCATAACCACACTGTGTTGACATGTAATACTGTTATAATACAACAGTTAAACTGGTGAGCCTACACAACAGAAGCTGTCTGTAGTTAAACAAGGAAACAAAGTTGAAAAGACCATGTTAAAACAAAAAAACTACTAAGATCAACAGGTTGGGATTGTAAGTAGCAACAAACATATTCACTCAGCTCCTGAGTAATTCAAGTTTTACAGTACACATTAAAAAATATCATTTCTTCCCATCAACACTATATATCCAAACCATTTGCATTTTGCAAATTACACTGATTGAACTATGTAACAATGGGGGTGGAGGTTGGCAAGTCATCCTGCTTGACGTTTACATCACCCACATGCTAATACATCCATGTTTTCTATTCTTCCGTCCCACCACAAGGTAGCAGGATTTTTGGTTTGTTTTGGACAATCGTTCAAAGGATTGGTACTTGTCAATTTGGATGTCTGACGTTACCAGTGATATTTTCAACTCTTAGTTGTCTAAGAGGTTTAAAGATGGAAATCTCCTAACACTAAGTTAGAAATCATTTGCATCATGCTGTAAACTAGGAAGCAACATAAAGCGACAGACTTGTCCTTAGTACATAATTAAAATTCCAAATTCCAGTCAGCAGAGCTGGTCTACTTTCCATGTTGAATATGCCACAACACCTTTCAGACCTTCAAAATGCATAGCTAGTGTAGGTAGTCTTCCACTGTGGCAAACGCACAGGATCCAATTCCTGACCGGGCCATCAATCCTAGACACTGTGACGCCTGTCCCATGGCAAGGGCAAGCGGGGGTTGCTTTGGCAGATTGTGAGTCTCTGAAAAGGAAGCACAGTAGCAGTTAAAATACCTGAATCATTCCATAATAATACACTGAAAACTTGACATTTAAACTACTTAAATCATCCACTTCCAGAGTTTGCTTTTAGAGGAAGACATAAAGCAGGAACAACAAAGTGACCGTGCACAGCAGACATATTGAACAGGCCCATTTTCGCTCTGAACTACAACAGCAGACAAGTACCTGTTATTTTACATACCCTCCAAAACTATCCCTCTCTTCCCAGAAGAGTGTACCCTACACTGCTATCCTTATGGTGGAGCAGCAGGGCCACCTGTGTGGGACAAGGGGGAGGCAGCCCGAGCCCTGGGCAGCCGGCAGGCCACACTTACCTAGTATTGCACTATTCAGCACAGAGCACACTGGTTCTCTTTGTATGGGGTCAAGCTGATTTCCAACAGGGCTGCTCCAGGGATCAGAATACGCAAGTAAACTGAATGCATCCTGTGGGAAGATGGCTTTTATTACATCTACAGCCACAAGGTGCTAGTGAAAAGAAGGGCTATTTTGTTCAACTATTTTGATTCAGAATCACAAAGGTGACTGCCAGTGTCCGTCAATACAAAAAGATAAAAGGAAATTGTGACAGGACTTGTTCCATTTAGTGTTTTTTCCCAAGAGCAAGGCAAAAAGTAGTGTTATTTTATTAAGTGATGGGGTAAGAGAAAACAGACTCTGCATGCAGTCTTTGGCAGGAGAATTCTTTTCCAGAGCAGTCTCAAATCAAGGCAAACTAATTAACACGCAGAGTACTAATGACAGCACATTTTGGGCATCTCTACCCATCCCCTTGCGGTTCATTTATCATTAGAGACAAAAACAGAACTTCCACTCAAGAGGCCAAGGTACATGGTCACAAATGAGAGAAAGGAAAGTGCTAAATTAATTTCTGTGTTTAACTGTGTAACAGCACAAAATTATCTTCCCTGTGCATGTGCTACACAGACAAAAAAAGACGACAGTGCTACACCACAGCCGATCAGAACGCTCGCTCTTGAGACACGTGAAAAATGGCAGAAGTTAAAGCAGAGCAGTATTCCAGCACAGCATGCTGTGGGGGAAGTTCCTGCTGGGCAGCAGTTATTCACCTTGACAAGATTAAACATACCTTGAGCATTTTCTTATTCACTGTGTTTTTGCCACATTCTCTTCTTAGCTGCTCGCTCATTGCTTGCAATTCTCTTCCAAAATGGATCATCCTTTCAATGGCTGCTTGGCTGCCACCACATAGCTGGCGTCTTAACTGACTGGAATCTACTTCTAAAGAAACGATATCGTCATCATCACCACTGACAGAGCCGAGGGGAACCAGCTATGGATCTACAGACTCTGCACTGATTGCACTCACACACAGCTGCCTGCCCAGAGAGAGAGCAGGTCAGCCAGAGACCCTGGCCCCACGTGCTCCTGTACCACGCACTGTGGAACTGCTCCTTACTAACATTTAAGAGCCCTGGTTAACTAACAGCAAAGGCTGTCACAGCATGTGCTGGTGATTTGCAAGGGGCAATTTTAAACTAACTAGAAGATAAACCAGATTTTTACCCTAAAATTTTAAGGCAGTTTAAAAAACAACAATGAAAGGCCACACAGTTCTAACTTTCTTACTTCTTTGGCATTGCATTTCTAAAGATACACCAAACTGGGAGCTAATAAAAGGTAAAAAAATGCCAAACTTCCTCAAGAGCCATGATGGATTCTGCTACAAGACAATCATTTAGACTCTTCATACTCCTTGCAGAACACATCATCTTAATCATTTGGATATTTCAGGCTTCTTTTGTAATCAAGCAGGACACTAAAACTGATTTCTTTACTGTTTCCTACAATATTCCCCAATACTAGTGATTTTAAAAGACATTGATGCAGCTTATGAATAGTAAACCAATACTTGGCTTCTTTGAAAAATCTGCTTTTTTAAAATTTACACCTAAAGCACCACATTAAAAAAAGGCATTTATCCACATTCCTTGTATTTTTTCATCAATGGAATCAAGTTTTAAAATCAGCATTTTGATAGACTCTTCAATTACAAATCCACTCTTCTTTCTGACTTCAACACTGCTATTTAGTGATGTATTTTGACTACTACTTCAAAAAAGAATTTTTAACTGGCCACTTTTTTTTCCTTAGATGTAAGTGTATCACCTCTGGAATACCTGCCTACTTAGCCTTACATACACAGCACTAAGGAGAATATATAAATATTTCAAAAAAGTGAAAAACCACCAGACTCAAACTAGGGGGGTAAATGCTGTAGGTGAAGCACCCACAGTCTTCAAGTAGTGGTGTTCGTCCCTAGCTCAGCCTAATCTAAGAGATGACTTTGCAAAGGCAGGAGACAACTACATCACAAAAACCACAACTCCGTGCCCTGTGCAGCTGCTGCGTGTCTGTCACAGCAAGTCTCTGTGGGAAAGGCTGCAAGAGAGCAAGGACTGTTTTGGGCTTTCTGTCACAGAAATAAGGTCTTGTTATTATCCAGTCTCAGAGCATAAGGCAGGGAAAATGGCCTGGCAACTTGCATTCCTCCTGGCAGGGCTGTAACAGAATGACATTTGCTGTTCCACAGTTACCTGCTTTTCCCAGCAAAGCTGCAGGATCAGCAGCAGCACATGCCCCGGAACTGGGAAGTGCTCACAGACCTCTGCACGCGCTGCTGCATTCTGAAGGTCTCCAGCTTCCCATTTCATTTAAACTACACATTAACTGACATCTGCTTAAATCAATTGTTTGAGTACCAATTCTGCAGCTGCACAAAGGGCAAGCAGAGGGGATTTAAATGCTCATTTGTCACCAACATCAACAGGCATGACAGTATAAAGCAAATTAAGTAAAACAAAATTGAGTTTTAGCTCCTAACTATATAAATTGGGGGTTTTTGGTGGAAAACATGGGGAAAAAGTTAATTTTTCATTTTTTACATTTCCCAAATAAAGCTCTTGAGCATTAAATATTTTGCATTTCAATAGAAATGATTGAGAATTTCTACAGTTACTGTGGAGCACAAAGATGCCATGAGAACCATGAATGGGAAGAGGGAGAAGCAATTTCCCAACTCCAACACAGGTTGCTACACAACCCGGTGTTTCTTGTCAAAGGTACTTCCTTAGAAATTAATGCTAGTTTTAGTAGTCCTGAGTTACCCATTTCCCCATTTTTCACACTGATATTGGACCACCTAAATCAGTGAGTTTAAAATTTACATCTAGTAATAGCAAAACAAACAATCAAAAAATTAAGATTTGAGCTAGTAACCCTAATTTTAAAGTTGGGAAGCATTGCAAGTAAAAACATAACCTTGTTGCCATCACTTAATAAAAATGTAAGAAATATCACTGCAGACCCATTTCTGTGTCACATTCTTCCATTTCGTGATCATGTTTAGAACTACCATTTAGGAAGCCATTGGATGAAGACTCAGCAACCCCATTGGAGTAGTGATCTGTTTCCATGTCTACATCATTGCTGGAAAGAGAATAACAAGTACAAGTTTTACTCATATATAAGTACTGAGGTTACCTTTACAAGTTCATCACAGTACTTCCTCATCTTAGCTACTGAAAAGCTGCTGTTAAATATTACCAAGCTAGACCACAGTTTCTTTGATAGCAACTGGTGATACCAGAGCACTATGGTAAGTTTTAAGGCTGTCTCAACAATAGTTTTCAGTAAAATACTATTTTCAGATGCTAAAAAATTAAACATGTCCCCATTATTCAGGAGTAAGGAATATAACACTTTCTTAAATACACACCAAAAAGTTCTTACCTTGTTTATGTAACTGTATGTACACAGAGCTGAAGAAAATGCATTGAGAAAATATACTACTCCCACTTTTTAATATAGTTAATATTCATACATAAAAAATATAGTTAAGTCAATATATATCCTACTTTGAAAATACCATATTTAGGTAACTAGTTGTTTCGAAAAAATGCCTTCTCCTCTTATTTACTCCGTGGAACGACAGGAAAAACAAAAAAAGAAAACCCCAAAGCAAATGCTGAGTAAAGCAGAACACTGCAGAGACACTCAGTGACAAATGCAGAGCATTCAACTCCTCACCAGCCTTTGCTTGCAGCAGCTCACAGAAGTGCTTTTAGAAAATGCCAGCGTGGCTTTGGGGACGGAGCTTTGCTGACAGTCACATCCTGGCCTGTTCTGTTCCATCACAGAATATAGCAACCTAAAACCTCTGTTAAGACCAAATAGATTCAATTTGGAAGTTCAATATCTTGCTTCTAAGCAACCAAAAATACTCAGCTTCCTATGAGGAAGGAAACCAAAAGGCCTCTCTGACTGGGCAAGAACACAGCCAAGGAACTGTCTTCCTCCATGAAAAATCTCCAAGTTGCCTGGACACTGCCAGGCCCTTTGGCAGAGGCAACTGCTGATGCAAACAGGAGTTGTGGGAAGTTAAAAAGTAATTTGTTACTCTTTCTTTTTTATCCCAATTATCACTACTCAACCAGAATACTTTTGGTCATTACCACCACATCATCGCATCCTATGTGGTAGTTTTGGGAATCCATTTTGGACAATGCAGCGGAGTGCTGTTGCATTTCACATCAAATTAGGTTCTGCTGCATCCATGCAAGCCAGAGCTTAATGCGTGCTGGTTATGAATAATCATATTAACCCTGTTAATAATCATATTTAACAGATTTATTTTCATTCTCTGAACTGAATGTGTTTGCACTTGTGACAGTGACTGGAGTAGGCAAAAAATCCTGGTGTATACAGTGAAAGGGAATCCACACTTCATATGCATCTCAACTGTGTTTACTTTTCAGATACTGCCACAAATTGAGAGTATCTGGAAAACTTTCATGACCTGTGTGCAACACACTTGAATCGGTGTCGGTAGCTTCAAATAAAATCCCAAGTGCCAAAGAGCTAATTAACCTTCACTATGCAACTTCAAAATTGAGCACAGCTATAAGCAAAGTAATTTATTTTTGTCCACTGCATTTCTTTAACCCAACAGGAGAAAAAGGTCTGTTGAGCTTGAACTGTCAAAACAACCAGAGTTATCACAAGCTGTTGGCTCCTTACACTATGTTTCAACTGTCCTTGGGGAAAAAAAAAATCACATCAAATCCCACTGAAAACTCTTCCCTGCCATGCAAACACATGGAGAACACAAGCCTTAATGTGATTTAGAAGCATCTAAAGTTTATTTACCTGGAATAGCTGTTAACCTGCTGTGATCTGGATACATTTATGTTGTTGAGCTCTGGTACATTCAAGCTGGTGCTCGTGTGTTTACTGTGACAGTAAGACTGATGCGCTTTATTTGATATTACTCCATTACTGCAACTACTTTCAAAACCTGCAAGAAATTTTAACAATTGTAGTCATAAGGTAAGTTTGTAGAAAAAAATGACATAAGTGTAGCATTTACTGACCAGGAAGAAGTATCCTAAATTTTTTACACAAACTCAAGTACCTCACCTGCATGTTTCAGGTATTTGAACCTTTAAGGCTTCTAGAGTGCAGAAGTTAAGCTTTATTTAACAAATATGAACACAGACACAAGAAGGTTTTTCCAGTTGCACTAATATACTGGGAAAACAGAAAACTGCACTAATGTAGAAGGGTTTTTTAGAAAACCTTTCCTAGGCCCCTGTAATCATTATGAATGGAAGCAAGCATTATTAATTCCTGATCACATAATTCTTTTGATAAATGTGCAGAATTCAGTGCTGAATACTTGGCATGTTGCTATACTTATATACAACCTCCCTCCTCCATTAACCATGTAATTATTTTAATTGTTAATATTGTGCTTTGCTAAATAAAATGACACCATGCTGTGAAATTATGATGCCTAGCTTAAATCCCTTCTGACCCTTCTAAAATATAACAGGAAAACTACCATTTGAAGCAAGCATGTAATTGCCAGTTCCATCAAACCAAGAGCTCCCTAATATGTTCTAAAGTAGAAACAGGTCACTGAAAAGGGCTTATTATAAAGAAAACAGCTGCTGCCATCTACAAAATCCCGAACATCAATTCTAAAAATACATTCATCAACCTGCCTCTGTTTTCAAAATTACAAAAGTTACAGGTACTTTCTACAATACATCCCAATAACCACCTGAAGAACAACCAGGAAATCTGAGTGGCTCTCCACTGACACACGTGATGGCACTCTCTTGACACAGAGGAAAGAAAAGCAAAGCTGCTGTCCTTCCAAGGGCAGCAGTTACTCTGATTGCCAGGCTACACTGGCTTTCCACTCCACCCCAGAGAGAAAAAAAGAAAATAAAATGCCCCCAGTCAGCTCCAGTTTGGATTTGGAAATGAAACAGAAGTGAAAGCTGACAGTCTCTGCTACCTTAAGAGTCTTAGTCTTCAAGGATGCCACATTAGGTACCATTTTAACATGCTCAGCTTCCTTCAGCAGGAGTGCTTTGGAAGGCATGGAGATCTCCCCATAAGCCTGGGGCAGCTCTGAACATTTGTGACTTCCCACTGAGGATTTCCCTTTACTTAAATGCTCTAAGAAATGTTTCAACTGTGCAAACTGAAATGTGGATGCCAGCAGCACGTCTTTTACTCAACCACACCACCCAGCTTCTGGTGTTTCCTGCTCAACCACAGCTATTCTGACTTCTCCATCAACACCACAGGAAATGGATCATATACACCACTTACTGGATTTAAACCACCTTGCCCAAGCCATACATTATCATCAAAAAGACAACACAAATTTATGTCGGAACCTTCCACCTCCCAGAGGGAAGCACTTCTTAGAAATTGGTGGCAACCTACTTTGCAAGAAGTAAAGCCAAGAGCACATGCAAAAATTATGCAACGAAACTTCTGTTTTTTCCAGTGACTGGAAATTATATATTTTAATCATTAAAATTTTACTGTTACACACAGCATTCAGCATAAAATCTTAAGCTAAAAAAAAAAAAAAAATCCATGTGGTGTGGTGTGTCCAAATCTGTGTGGCCTATCCTCCACGTGAACTTACCAGTGAAGTGTGTGCTGCTCCCTTTGCCTGTTGCCAGATTGTGAATATTCATTCCATGGCTGGGACTCATGCTAGGACTACTGAATGACCGTGGGCTAACAGGGTAACTGTCTTGAGATTTTGGACTGTGGCCTCCCAAACACCGCACTTCACTGTCTGTACCGTTCACCATCTCTATGAACTGGCGCACCCTAAACAAAAGGCAGAGAGTTAAGCTAATAAAACCATTTACACATTTCAAATTACCAACGACAGCAATGATTTCATTTTAGTGTTAAATACAGAACAAGTCTGACTCAACAAAATGCTGCATGTCAGTAACCCAGTCATCAATAAGCTCTGGAGCATTCCACCAAAAATACACAATTACAAATATATGAGGGAGCAGAACAGGAATATTATCCTTGGAGGACAGTCTTTGTCACTAAGTCCTCAAAGTTTAGAGATTTAAACTATATTTTCTTGCTCTGACTGTTTTCTTTTATTGGCAGGGTCAAGGTTACTTCTTGAGAAAGATATGTCATTATGTTGTCATGTCTGTCATTTCTCTCAAAATAAATGAGAACAGAGTTTGAATTTCTCTCAAAATAAATGAGAAATGAGTTTCAGAGTTTGAATTAAGCATTAAAGGGTAACTCTTAACATTCAACACCTGCACTAGAAAACAGTTTGGAAAGTAAACTCCCATACAAACCTTCCCTTTAGAGGCTGTTGCTCTTTGTCAATTTCATTTTAGATAAGGAGGTTTTACTATGGACTTTAGGGAACCTCAGAAGTCCTGCTTTATGCTTTAGGCTTCAGAAGCCTCAACAGAACAGGCAAAATTTAGAAAGACAAATTGAGAAAAAGATAACATACAATTGATGCTACTGAGTGAAGTTTTTCATCAAAATGTTTGCATTTTGTGAATTCTGTGATAAGTCTGGAGTACTATCACGTGAATCCTGTGCAGCACTTGAGCATGACAGACTTCAAACACATTCCCAGTTACTTAACAGAACATAAAATTAAAGTGCTTTGTTCTTAGAGGAGATAACATGTTTTTTCCACGTTCAAACACTGCAGTGTGATACAAAATTCTGGAGAACATCACAGCTGGCAAGTAGAAATGCCAGAATGAAGGTGACTATTGTGTGCCTGGGAAGCCAAGAGAACTCTCTGAGATTACGGAATTTCCACAGTTTTAGCCAGAGGTTTCTAGTAAAGTGGCATGGAATGAAATAGCTCATTTAAACTGGTCTTTAAAGTCAGTCACCCCTTTGGAGGAACAGACTAACTTATGCCATCAGGATTCTTAACCTTCTTGAACGTGTTACTGTATCAGTTTCCATTTGAAGTTTTACCTGACACCCAAATGGACTAAAATGCATTAAAAACACTACAGAACTTAGTTCTAGAGAACAAGTCTACAGGGAGATGTGAAATATGCTGCAAACCAGGACCTCGATGACAAAACCTAGTTAAACATGTAGCAAATAAGAAGAGCATAAAAAAGTGAAATATACACATTTGCTAAAAAGCGCTGCTTAACTTTGTATAAATTTCTGTGAAAGCTTTAAATGAGTAACTGTCTTGTCTCAGAAGGTACTGTGCCATCTATAAACACACATCTGTATAATTTGAAGACTCACTTTAATGCAAATAAGAGATTAGGATTTCTTTCTAGTAAACTTGGATACAACTGTTGTGTTGTTTCAATGGCTTCTCCCATTCTTCCTGCTAAAACCAATTTCTGAATTCCTGTTCACCAAAAAACAAATAAGAGATTAGGATTTTTTTCTAGTAAACTTGGATACAGCTGTTATGTTGTTTCAATGGGTTCTCCATTCATCCTGCCAAAACCAATTTCTGAATTTCTGTTCAGCAAAACCAACATCAGTTAAATGGACAGCTTACGGATTAATACATGTACATTAATGATTAAAAGACACTGCAACCATCAATCAACAATTTTTTTTTTCCTTTTAGAAAAAATTAGTGTAAAGAAAGATCATGCTTCCTTAAAATGTTCAACAGGAAAATTTAAGAACTGCACTCCACCTACATGTATCTAAATGAGCACTCAGTATTTTTATTTATTGCCAGCATCCAACTGCTTTGTAGTCAGATTGTGCATTTAGAGCTGGAATAAGAGTGCAGCCACTCTTCTGTGATTTATTTCTCATTTTCACAGCTTTATAAATAAGCACATACCAAACTACTGTCACTCAAGAACATCCAAATTGCATCCCACTCCTACAGGTTCATTTTTGACTACGAAAAACAAAAATTTAGTCTCTTTCACCTACAACACATACTTCCAATCAAATTACAGTTGAATAAAATCTTTCACAACACTCCCTGCTTTAGTTGATGATCCGTGGCTGTAACTTGGCTCAAGTTGCAAATAGCCTCCCAGCTCTCTCCACCAACAGAGAAACTGATCCAAATGAAAAATAGCCCAACAAATGTGTTGTTTTACAACCAGGGCAGCTTCCCCACGTGGTATGTCATACAGTAACACAAATGCTGATGGTCATAGAGCAGGGATTTAAATGGAAGGGGAAGGCACTGTTCCATCAGGCTGCCAAACAGCACTGGCTTGGCAAGTTAGAACTGAACTGCTACTAGTTGTCCTTGTCCTCTTCCCCCTCACTTCTGTAAGCAGGAAAACTCAAGTTTCACGTAACTTATAAAACATTCTCTAAACTCAATCCCTTTTCACAGTTCAGATAAAAATATAAATGTTTGTCAAGACTCAGTTTTATATTCCTGTTTGTGACTAACCATTACCTCTCACAAACACTCAGGGACACTACGCACACTTGTTTCAGACGTATCACAACTTTGCATTCAAGAGAAAACACAACAGATCATTTAGCACATTCTGCTACATCAAACAGGTTACAAAGTATTACTGCGCAGAGTTTTCACACCCAGCTGTTCATACACGTGTAACATTAGGTGACAGCAAAGAACTGTGCTATTGGAGTAGTGCTGCAAGCAAGTTCTACAACGCTGCTTAAAAGAAAGCTTTATGTAATAGCTGTTGAAGGGAGGAAAAAAGGGATGCAACGTGCTTTCCAGCCTTACTTTGTCTGTTCTTAATGGAAGCTAATTCTTCTAGCACAGTCTGGTCTGTGGATCTGGCGAATGCCTCTGCTGTTGCACAGTATCCATGGTGAACTAAGTAAGATGATACCATTCTAAAAATAAACAAAAACAAAACTCAGAAATACTCATTAAATAAAGGTAAGAAACTAAGAACTCCTGAATGTAAAAACCCTTTGCTAAAATAAGCTGACTGAATTGAAAAATTCTACTTGAAATGCAGAGATTTCTGTGCAAGTCAGAGAAAAGTCATTCCGTTAAGAGTCAGTATATTCTTCAAAACCCTGTACAGAAAAATATTTTTTAAAATAATAAATGCATAACCTTATTAT
>WAAE01005113.1:0-55487 GCA_013400495.1 Nicator chloris | reverse complement strand
TTTTATATATATATGTATATAAACTCTAAATTCACATTTCTGTGTTACCTGGAAGGAAGCATGCAAGAACAGCATATCAAGGAGGAGTTGCTGAAAAAGGTTTCTCTGATACAGAACAGGTCTGCCTACGACAAACCTGCTTCCAGCAGCATTCCCCAGTTAGCTGAAGAAAGGGGAAGTGCTTTTAGCCCCCATTCCCTCTATATAGCCATTTTCCTGAAGATACACAGAGCAGCTTCCTATATTTCCCGTACAGGCCATAGGTCCAACGAGCATCTGAGGAACCACCAGGCTAGAGCTGAAGAAGGAAAGGCAAACAAATGTTAAAGCCAAAATCTATTATCATCCAGTCTGGTAAAGTAGAAATTTACAAGTCAGCAACAGAACCTGGGCACCACTATATGGAGGACCCCTGTTTGCCCATGTCAAAACAGGTGATCTCAGTCCCATCTCTCTGATCCCTCTGCAAGTCTCTCAGTCTCTTATGATCATCATCCCTGTTTCTTTCTGAGATCTGTGCTGTGTTCAACTGCCTAAGTACATCTTTGCTTCACAATCTGTCCAGCTTATGCCCAAAGGGGCAGCCAGTCATCTTGCAAACAGCCAGTTTGCATCCCACCAGTCTCTTTCCATCCCAAAGGACACCTTAACTGTGTCTGTAGGGAAGAGATCAGGTGTTTTCAAAGGCCTGGATTTTATTAGGGATTCCTGCACAATCTCACCTTCTGAGGAAAGTCAGCAAATTTCATCCGGGCAAGAAATCGCCTCACTTCTCCACGGCTGATTTTTGGAGTGCTGCTGTCCTTTAACCACACCATTCGACCTTGACTCATCATGGCCCACTTCAGGCCCAGCTTGCTGACTGAGAGAAATCCTGGCTGTTTTTCAGAGGTTGCAGTTGTTGTCACAGTGATGTGAAATGCATCCTTTTGGAGATCATTAATTCCAACTGGTCCATCAGAAAAGGGCAAGAAATTAGTGGTAAGGAGTAAATGATTACGTTTCTTCCAAAAAAAAATCTTACAGCCCTTACTCAAGTCAAAACATCCACAAGACTGACTTTACAATTCCATGGACCTTAGTTGATAAGAAAAAATTATTTTAGCATTTTTCCATGGAAAGAAACTGAAATATAGATCAGAAATTGAAGGGTTTGGTTCCAGGTTATGCTTTTGGGCTTGACATAGAATATGAAACTATTTCAAGAATACAGTTCATTGTCAGCTTTCCTTCCTACACCTGTTAGTAGCTATTCTTTACCTGTATAAAACGGGAAATTTGTAAAGCACTGTCAAGTCAGGTGACTCCAGTCACTGCAGAATGATCTGTACAGACCTCAGAAATCCTAGTTTCTAAAAAACCCCTGTAAAAATAGTATTCTATTTGTTCTTGACTGAACTGTGTCTTTGATATAAGTCCAATTAGATGTTATTACTATGCAGCAGTTTTTCTTTGCTTCTTGGCCTACTTTTCTCAGCTCTGGATGAAATGATCTTTTATCTCACACTCCCATGCACAAGAGGCTGCTTATTTGCTGAACTGCTTTAGAAAGACCAAGGAAATTGAACAGGGACTGTACAGTCTTGTATAGATGTTAAACCAGATCTACTTTTCCCTGAAAACACACTTATATATTTTGGATTCCCCCTTACAAAAAGAAAGAGGAAGAAGCAGAACAGCTCCTATCCCAAAGAGCAGGAGATGGCCAGCAAAAGCAGAACTATATCTGAGGTGACAGAGAAAAGTTTTATAGTGATTTTTTTATGCACTGCATTAAATTACAAATAGCTTCATGGAAAGCAACATAACTTCTCTGACGTAAAACATGCATTAAATCAAACTTTCATTGGTTAAACGTGTAAGAAACTTTGTGGATCTTTTATTTGCAAAATAGGGGGTGGACAAGATGCTCCTTCAGAAGGAAGATGAATCCTGTTTCCCACTGTTGTCCCATGTGTGGTGGACCTTAGGTGCTACCTTTAAACACACAACTACAGCCCATTGTTTCTTACAGCTAACTCTCTCTCTGTATTTCTAGGTAGTTTCTCCTCCATTTGTACTCACCTGCTGAAGCAATGACTTTGTCTGTTGCATTGGTGAGGTCCAAAAGGACTGTAGGAAAAACAGGATGGAGGAGATAGAGGTGGTGCAGCCCTGAGTGCTCAGGTCTGGGACCAGGATGCTGTTGGAATGCAAGAGACACAAACATAACAACTGGCTAGCAAAGGGGAGTCTAGCTTTGTCAAAAAAATAAAGTTTTCTGAAACGGTGTTGTTTTTACATGGATTAGAGAATGAAAAACTATGTTTTTACGAAGAGTAAATCCTGAAACCTTTTTCTTCCCCTAAACCAGAATTTGCTCCACAACTTCTGTTTGGTAAGGTTGAAATCTAGCTCTGTCATATGCAGCTTGACAGGCAAAGCTATAGTCTGGAAGTTTGAGCCTCCATGCCAAACTGTGCGCCTGCATGGGCAGTAGGAGCAGTCTGGGCTGGGAACAAATCTGCAGTTACAGCTCCTCAGTGCTGCACAAAAAAATGTAATTCACAAATGTTGGGGTTTGTGGATGCAAAATTTCTGTCAACAAAGCTTTACGATGAAGACTTTGCACACAAAATCTCCTGTGTTCAGGCTCAGAGAAATCAGAATGTCAAAGTAAGAGATGTCTCTGACAGCCTTCTTATATGTTAGGTTCAAGTTCAATGACAATAGGAATAAAAGACAGAGACTGCATGTGCTTCACAGAGAAACCTCAAAGTAAAGAAAGGACGTGTGCTCACCAAACTTTGTAACACAGGCTGTGTTTCATCAGCCCAGAAGAGAAAAACAGACTTCTTGTCCAAAGTCATGACTGAGAGTGCATCGAGTTGTTGCCTCTGCCACGGAAATTCCTGGTTCCAAACAGGGAGGCCAGATTTGCCATCTATCACCATCACCTCAAGGCAGGGAGAGATGGAGCATTAATGGGTGTCAAGTCGTGGGTATGCAGAACCCCCTTGCAGAGGCATGCCCTGTGCTGTTCCCTTTCATGCCTGTGGCCACAGAGTAATGAGTGCCGGTCAAAGAGATGGGAAAAGCAAGGACCAGAGAATATTTGTCTCTTTTTACCCAACCTCCCCCACTCCTGTGCTGCCACTGCCCTCCTTGCCTTCACCTGTTTTACCTTTTTGTTCCCATCTCCAGTCTGTGCTTGCAGCATGAAGTCCAGAGTTTGGTCAGCACCAAAGTAACCTGGTACAGGCTGGCTGTAAATTTGGAAAAAGAAACACTCAGCCCCATGGCAGAAAAATGTCATTTCAGATGGAGGCACAATAGTTGCCTTCATCCTCCATCCTGCCTCTTAAAATGGCAGGATTTTTCATGCTAGATAAGCTCTTTCATCTACTCAGAACTATTCTGACTGTCAGGAATCATTTGTTACTGGATCAGAAAAGTGAAAAATGGTAAAGCAGCCCATGGTGCTTGTCAGCCATTCTTCAGGCTTGTCTGTGTGGGGGGCTTCCCTTGATGGGCTGTGTAGACATGTTTATCTCCCTGTACACAACTCTATCATTCTTTCCTTTGCATGAGAACCTGTACTTTCTTGCTATAATTATATAAAATTACCCAGCCCTTCCAAAATGAATTGGCACGTTTGGCCTCCTGCAGAAAGTGGATTTCCCAGGCTGCCTTAGCTGTGTGAAATGGATTTTAATAAATTCAACACTGTCAGCCCATGATTCCTTGTATTCTTACTGCTGGCAGGTTTACAAGCCTTTTTATGACCTTAAGCAGGTAATATGAAGTCCCTTCTCATCCTCTCACTTCTGGGTGACATAACACTTTAATATATCTCATTATAACTGTTTTTAACCATCTTGCTTGATTTTGGCTTTCTGAGCCTTGCCTCTGTCTTCCTTCAATTCACCAAAGCTAGACACACAATTCTAAATAAGCACAGTTGAGTCCACAAAATTCACAGAACCAGAAATTTTATGGCAAGGCAGGATCACCAGAATATATCCTCTCTCCTCTTATTTATAATAGATTTCTGTATTTCACCCAATTAACCAAGTATCAGTAGGCTGCCTTTGCCTCATCTTTGATGAGATGAATTCATCACTTCTCATGACAGTCAGTTCTAATGATTAATTTCACCCAAAGAAACATTCCTGCACCTTCATTTTCTTGAACATGAATGGCTTTTGCTTCAAGGCACTTGTTCTTGCTATGCCTGTTAGCTTCTATTTCTTACATACGCTTATGAACTCACCTCTCAGGCATCTCTTTGATCATATAAACTCAGTAATTTAGATCTTCCATGCTAAAGCATTTTTCCCAGACCTTTTCCTAATTTTTTTCCATCTTCCCCCCTAAAACACACATGACAGAATGGTTCCTGAACAGTAATATCACAGTACCACAGTGGCTTGACTTTATACTTACAACATCAAACAATGTAATTTGCTTTACAGAAACCTTTGGCAACCAGGTGTTGCTTTCAGGGCAGTATCATGAGACACTCCTATAGCTTGAAAGCTCTCCAGTAGGAGAAAAGGAAAAAGGAGGCAATTCTATCCTATGACCACAAACTCTAAACATCTCCTAAGGTGCCTCTTCTCATGTCCCTTATGGGTTACAGTTGGTGGCAGATCCCACAAACTGAATGCACACAAATGTAAGTACATCGGATGCTACCAATCAAGTGAAAAATCCCCTGGGCACTTTCTCAAATGAACCAGAAGGCTAGTAATTATTGTGCCCAACAGTAATCCCCCCAGCAACCTGCTATTAATCCTCTCTCATCTGAAACATCCATTTACAACACAATTTGCAACTGCTTACTCAATTTCATGGTCTCTGAACTTCGCCCTCATTTTATGACTACTGATTCTCCTTTATGGTTTTCCAGGGATCTTGTCAAAAGCTATCTGAAAATGCAGCACATCTGCAGTAGCCATGCTGGTTTTCTCAGAAATTATTCCCACAGGTCTGGACTCAGTCTGCCTGGATGAAGTGGTGTGCTTGGGGCAGGTTTACCAGGAAAAGGGGTGCTCACGGCTGGCTTTGTAAGCTTTGTCTAACAAGGAATTCAGTCTGTTTGACTCTGTGGCAGCATCCCTGACCTGAATTTGTCCCCCAGCCTGTGATGCTTAAGTAGAACTCAAGTTCTAAAAAAATCTGAACAAACCTCTTAATTAAATGCTTGCCCACAATACATTCAGGGTAGTAAATTTGTCTTTCTTAACTCTGAGAAAACAGGTAGTCCAGGACTTTAGCACAGCAGCCCAGAACAAGAATTGCTTTCATTATTTTTCAATTATTATCTGAGAGCTCTTCTACATGTATTGTCCTCTGTCCCTTGGGAGGTCCGGGAATGGGAAAAAGGCAGCAACCTTGAATACTAGATGCCCAGAGATGTTATGAAGTCTCTGTCCTCGGAGATATTTAAAACCTGACAGCACACAGCCCTGAGTAATTTGCTCTAGCTTGTCTACAGACTGCTTGAGCAGGGAGGTGGGATTACAAAATCTCCAGAGGTGCCTTCCAACCTCAGCCATACTGGTAAAGAAGTTTTCAGCCCTTCTTGATTTGTATATTCCAATTTATTACTGCATCCATTTAGAAATTTCTGTGTATAACTGATTCTACAGCACCTATGAAGTGGCTTTGCTTAGCCAGTACACACTCATCCTTTAAACTCGATGTCAGACACATTCAGAAGCCTGCAGATTCTGGGCCCAAAACACTTCTAGTCCATTTCCTTTCCCCATAGTATGATCAACCATAACCCATTCCTAAAGCCATGGCTTAGGTCACCCATCAGCCCTCAAGAATGTGGACATTACCTGAATATCAAAGATAGTTGAACACCCTTTTTTTTTTGCCTTAATGAAGTTCCAGTGCCTTCTTCCCATTTATGCTCAGTTGGGTAACACAGAGCTGAGAACTGCTTTCTTTATTCTCAATACTAGAGCAAGCAATTGTTTCCCATGTAATTTCCCTCAATTGTGCCCAACTGCCCTTTGCAAATATTTAATACTGCGCAAGCTGAAATTGCTGGTTATTACCAACCCACAAGATCTGGAAAATTACTTTATTTCCACAGGTGAAATTAGAGGATGAGCAGTATTATTTTAAGGTTTACATTTAGCATAGATGCTGTACTGGCTGTCATCAGTATGCTCATTTTCAACTTTCAAGGAACATTAAGATCTCTGGGCCATACTCATTCACCTGCTCTAAATTCTTAACATCACTAATGTGACTGATCCTCTCCACTGAAGCTCTGGACAGCAGGTGGGCTGAATCACACATCAGTAATCCACTAAACTCCAATGCCACATCATTCCCATGACTTCAGTGTTGGGTACCTACATCAAGCCCCTTATTTGTGATCACTCACAAGCACACAGCTCGAGTTTCCAGTCTTCTGTTCCTTGCTCCCCCTGCCCTCCTCACTTGGCTCAACAACACACATCTCCAGTTCTTAGATTCCTCTTCAGACTTGGAGAATTACCGTCAATTGCTTTCTAAGGAACACGTGCGCTTAGAACTGAAAGTCAGGAAATAGTACAGGAAGAAATAGGACAGAAAAATGTTCCCAGCAAGTAACCTGCTGATATTCTGCAGCTCCAGGGTCCAGCGGCGCTCCAGGTCCTGTCCCCTCAGCAGGATCAAGCTCTCTTTGGTTGTGATGAGCAGGTTGCTGCAGTTTGTGTCAGGTGTCTTCACTGTCTGCAGAAAGTCAACACCCCCACTGCGACAAATGGAAAACAGAGATCAAGGCCTGTATCTGCACATCTCAGCACTAGCTGCCTGTCCACACGGCAATTCCTACAAAATATGTGAACTATACTTGAAGAAGTCCATCTTTTCCCCAGTGATGAGGGTTCCTCAGTTAAGTGAGCTAAATTCAAATGTGGGGTCTTCTGAATATCATGAGTTACTATAAAAGGCATGAAGTTTGTGAGTTCATATTTGCTCCCTCCCTTTATTCCTATCAAGGCCTGCCCCTAGGTTTGGGAGTAAAGAAGAATGAGCTGAAAAATCCATGCCCACACAGACTGAGCTTCCCAAAGAGACTCCATTATCTGGGAACACCTCTTTATTTCCCTTCAGCAATGCATATGGGGCAGAAGAAAGGAACAAGGACCAGGAGAAGCTAAGGACTCCCTTTTATTATACTCTGCACTTCTTTGGCTAGGACAACCAGAGGACAGGGAGGAAATGATGGGTTCCCCACAGTATTCCCCAGCTATCAACTGGACAATGAAGAGAAGGACAGTATTGAAGTAGAAACAACCACCTCTAGGAGCCCTACTAAGTGCCTACCCTTCCCTTCCTCTCCCAGAATGAGCAAGATGACAAGTCCATCTTCTACCTGTAAATGTCAATGAGCTCTGACAGGTTGACAGATCTGCGCTTTTCCCACTCTGGCTCCTCCTGCTGCAGCATTGCAGGAAAGTTGTCCCGGTTTCTGGCTTGGGTAAAGATATCCCTCAGGGCAACTGCTTGAACATTACCTGCCAGGAAGAGTAAAGATGAAGAGTCCTGACTGCAAAAGATAACCCAGTGGAACAGAGGGTGATTGGGACCACTGCAGTTGTGGTAGAAGGCAATGAAATGCCCAGAGCTGGAACTTCCCGGCATGATGTGCCTTTGGGAAACTCCAAAGTATTTGACACTAGCAGGTATTGGTGCTCCTGTACTTTTCCACACTATGGTAGTGAGACTTATGCTTTTGCCCTCCTAGCTTTTACAGCAGAAGGCACGGCAGAAGTATCCCAGGGACATTCTGGACCATTTTAGGTAAAACAAATGTTTTCTCAGGAAGGTGAAGTGCTGCAGAGGCAAGGTGCATCTTACCAAAACCAAACAGGATGTAGATGGCTCCCCGGCTGGTGATGTGGACTTGGGGGCCAATCACTTTCCCATCTCCATTGGTGCTGTACTTGACAGGCCCACCCAAAGCAGTTCCAGTCTTTCCTGATACCAAGATGAAAAACACATCAGGCTGCAAGGAGAGAGAGGGAGAGAATTTTATCAGTGCTTTCAAGCACCTCTGCACTCAGAATCATCTCCCAGCCACACAGCATGAAGCTGCATTGATCATTTCCCCCTCAGCAAGGTCTAGATAGTATTTGCTTTCTCTTTGCTCAGTCTTGGAACCTGACATTCATGTTTTTCTCTTGACATAAATGCATCAAATATGAAAGAGACTTCAAAAATCTGAGCTCCTCTAACAACATCGATGTTAGAATTGTGGGGACGGATGAGCATAAAGGAAATCTGCATCTGAATTAATCACACAAGTATTTCTTTTGGATAAGCTAAATGCTCCTTTCACCAGAGATCCATCCCTACACTGCTGCTAAACACTCTCTTCAAATAGTTGAACACCCTAACAGAAACAGATAATTCTCAAGTCTCAGTCAGGTGCAAATAATGACCCTTCTGTTCATTCCCAACTGTCAAGAATGCAGGTAGTGTCATTATTGTTTGATCTCACTGCTCTGACCTACTGGAAGAAAAAGAGTGTTTTTCAGCAAACCCCAAGGGAATGAAAATTAGGGGCTCTTGCAGCTCCAATTACAGTCCTTCCACATCAGTCTATTTTTCCACTACACAAATAGTAAAGGTCCTTCCAAACCTTGTGTAGGGATATGCTATACCTGTGTCTCTTTGAGAGCCAGAACAACAATATCCCTAATCCCATCTCCATCTACATCTGGAAGAGTTGCAGCTGGTGCAGCCAGGATCCCACTTGAAAGGTGAATGGGGTTCAGTGTCCATATGGTCTTGCCTGTGGGAAGAACAGGATAAGAGAGACCTGTACTTGGGAACAAGAGGGCATTCCTAGAGGGTTCCACAAAACCTTCTTGAAAAGGGAGCAAGAGAGATTATTTCTCCCATTCTGTGTGAAGGGAAAGACACATCTACTAACTGAGACAAACTGCCATGGGAAGCAAAATTCTTCTCCCAGTATTTCTTCAGACTGCCTTTGAGTTAGGCCTCAAGTCCTGCTGTGCTTCCTTCTTAGCATCTCTTTAAAAGACCTGAACCCTAAACAATTTCTGAAATAGCAGAGAATATTTAAGGTTCATTTTACGAAGGCAAACCTAAATGAGAGTGCTGCTCTGCAGGACAGCAGTTGTTTGCCTCAGCCAGCAGTAAAGGCTAGGTGGATGTGAGGAAAGGAAACAGATGGACAGTTCTGATATTCAGAGTGCAAATCTGTGTCTCAGTTAAATTCCCAGCAGCAAATTACCACTCCAGCATGACATGCTCACTCCACCTCAGGGTGAAAGCATGTCAACAGACGTGATGTCAAATGGTTCAGCAGTCCAGCATGGACCCAGCTGGAAACACAGTAAAACCAGACTTGCAAACTTGCAAATAAACATCAAAAAAAGGGGCAACAATTCAATTCAATGCTTTTACTTTTTCATCATTCTTTTGCCAACACTTTTGCTTTTTCAATCTTTAAAAATGTTCTTCTGCTGCTGGTGCTCTGTAGGATAACGTTTGCCCCTGAATGACAAAGTAAACCAAGGGCCAAACTTGTACATTACTACTGGTGGTAAAGGAGGCAGCTCATGGTCCTGACCATGCAAACACTGTGCAGGTAACCTGGTCCCTAATTTGAAAACTTGGGGAAGATAGTTGGGGGTAAAATTAGAGGAAACTTGAGACTTTATACTCACATCCTAACAGAAGTTCTAACAGTATGGAAATTATAGGGTAAAATACAGTTGTTGCTCCCTGGATGGAATGTGATTGGCATGACTGAAACGTATTCCACCATGACTCCCCACAGCCACAATCTGCAACCATAGCACCTGCTAAGGGGAATGGAATGGAGGGTGGAGCAGAATGGAGACACGGAGGTCAGGCTCTGATGTAATCCTTGCAGGGAGGGGAACTTGATGGTACTTTGCAGCTGATGAACAGCATAGCACCCGTCAGCCAGGGGAGGTAGGAGAAGGTGTCTTGTTGCTGAGCCAGTAACTGTGGTGAAATTATTGTCCCTGGATGAACTGGGTTCATTAAAACCTAACTGTAATATTAACACGTGCCTCCATCCCAAAGTTACCCGCCTTCAAGGTACCTTTTGGTTGATTACAAAAACCCTATACCTACCTATGACTATTTCTGCCAATGAAATGATGTGGTAGAACAAACAGCAATCAGAGAATGAAGGTGCACATGATCAGTTGATTAAAAATGCAATATTCATTCACATCTAATCAATTCAACTATGGGCCTAATTTCTCTCCAAAGTTTCCTGGATGTTGTTTATATCCTTATGTAACTTTTCCAAGAATGCTGTTCAGCTTTGCAGTGCTGTTAGGTAGGTCCTGAGTTGTACCAGCAGCTCAATGCTAATGAGAACAGACTTCACATATTCTTTATGACATGGGGATGCTACAGGATAAGATTAACACTTTGAAAGATTCTGAGATGTAGGACAAAGATGCTGCCACAGAGATGAAATGTTTTGGATTCTCTTATCCTGTGTAACTAAAAATTCTTTAGTGTTTTGACTCCTTTCTGTGTGTCACAAAGTAATAGCCACCGTGACGTGCCAGAAACAAATTATTCATGCTTATTAATCCTTTAAGGAAAACAAGAAAGCAATAGCATATTTCTAATATGCTGGTAGTTGACTTTACCTGTGGATGCACTGAGAAGGCTGAGGAATTTTGATGTTCCTGTAACAAGGCAGACAGGCCCTGCAGCTGCCCCCAGTGACAGCCCATTGCACTGCAGACTTCGCGTCTCCTCTGGAAGCTGGATGGACCACAAGGTGCTGCCATTCATACCAGAAAGTGCCACCACAGTTACGGAGGGTCTAGAGACACCTAGAAGAGGCAGGAAAGAGAGAATGTAATCCCTTGGTGCCAGAAGGATTACCATGACCACCTGGGTTGCCTTGGGTCCTTGTGCTGGAGATCCAGCTCTAGCTCCTGGAGCTGAGTGGTTCAAGACAGACAAATCCACACTGCCTGAAAGCAAAGGTCAAATGTCACATCATGGCTGAATTTCTCTACTGCAGAGCCTAGCAGTGATCTCCAAACAAATTGGGCTGAAAATCAACAGTCCAGAAGACCATGGAGGTTGGATCTGAGCTCATAGCAAGAAATGTGCTCATAGCAAGAAATGTGGGCAGAGAGAACCAAGTTCCTGGGGACAATGTACTCAACTGTGGTGACTTCCTCCTGTGAAATTTACTGCTGTCAAATCAGACTAATTCTTCTGATCACCTCTCCCTCAACAAAACAGCTAGCACCAAGGGGAAATCTTAAGTGACTCCCAAGGCAGATGTGAAAGAGCTGGCTTGTTTGTAATTCTGGAGCAACAGAAAGTGATTGGTGGTCTGAGAGCCTTTTCCTTTGTTTTCCAAAGGAGTTTCGTTATTGTGAAAAGCAGACTGAATGCAACCAATTGGTGGAACTCAGCGTTCTTTTTCCAATTCACCAGTTAGCACAAAATAACTGTAAAATGAAGTAGTCTATTCTGTTTCAATTGACTGTTGGCTCTGATTCCAAATGTGGTCAACTTTTAGCTCAGCCTACCCTCAGACACATGTATGGTTATTGTAATTAATCTCCAGCTAGTATGGTCATATGACAATTTAAGATGAACTCCCATACATTTCAAACTAACAAAAGACCCAGCCAACTTCTGTCTTACTAGCAACACATAAAAGATGTGATCTGATGACACAAAGGGCATATATGGGCCACTGGCTAAATACAAGGCTGAGTCCAGTCTCTAAATCAAACTCACTCTCTTCTCAAACTGAAAATCATGTGGCTTATCCTAAGGGGTTGCCCCAGATTAAGTTATCTTTGTTACATTGATAGGGACCAAGAACAACTAACTCATGAATGCAGCTCGCAGCTTTTGTGTGTACAAGCTGGAGAAACAGTTAACAATGCTGCAGATTACTCAGCCGGGTGCCTGTTCCAAGCTTATCTCTACTTGGCACTGTGTGAATGCTCCAAGCACAAGCTACAGGTGGGCTGATATCCAGCTGTGTGAGTTTTGGATTGTGATCTGCTTACACCTGTTTTAGTGTCTGTTTTTTGTCTTCCAGCACAGCTACAGCCCAGGATGCAACTAAGTTGACTAGTTTCACTCAGAGCATGCTAACTATATGTGTATCTAGGATAAAAAATAAAAGAAATGCAATGGCAAAAATATAGAGTGCAAGGACAACCTATATAAACTGAATACAGCCTTTATATCAATCACATCTTCCTCTCACACTTATGTTTTAAGTTGCTTTACAGTTTTCTCTATGTTCATAGGTTTCTTTTTATAGGACTTGCTGTGAAATACCAAGAGCCTTGCTTGGGCCATGGAGAAAGCCATCTTCCCTATCCTCTAACAATATTTTTATTACCTCTTTGAAGAGCCAAGGCATTTTGCCCCAAGAATGTTCTTCTGCTTGTGCAAGGTATGCTTGCTCCCTGAATACATCTCTGAGATGGAATAGATCCACCTGGTACCAGGCGATGCCAGGATAGGCAGACGCAGTGCAGCAGCCAGCTGGGAACCTCCAGGACTTCAGAAGCCCAGTGCAATAGGATGCTACTAGATTTGGCAGCCCCTGTGTAATGGTGGCCAGTATCAGCAGGCTTTGCTATGTTACCTGAAGGGTGTGAGGACTGACAAAGAAAGCAAATCAGCCAGGAGGAGGAAGCAGGGCAATATCTGCTAAACAGCCACAGTAGCTTCCCCATCATCAGTCTATTATTTCTGAATTAACAGTGATTTAGAGACTGGCAAGTATATGGAGTGACCTGGAGAAAAAGGCAGCAAAGTGAGGGTGTTTCTAAAAGCAAAGTGAAGTGTGCACAAACGCAGGACAAAGAGATGGAGTTGTCCCAAGATGAGGTAAGGGCAAACACATTATGCTGACCAAAAGGTATAGGAGCACAGTAATTAAAATTTTCTGAAATTATTGAAATTAATGAAAAGGAGCACTTGTAATGAAAATTTTAAGCATGACCAATCACAGGCACAGTACACCAGCAATTTTAAGGAACTCTGAAAAGAGCAATGCTGTGGATTTGCAGTGGCAGGAACTCTTCCTGTGTGTAAGACAAACATACAAAGGTCCATACTGACACATGAAGTGCTTACCCATGACACTGGCATTCATCAAGGCAGTGAAGACAATGAGGATGTCAGGGAGGTCATCACCGTTCACATCACACAGTTCCAGTGGGGATAACACACCACCTACAACATTACAGAGTCACTGCATGTCAAAACGGCCACTCAACTCATTTTTCACACTGGGAGAAGAGGGCTGGCCCAGAAATGAGACTTGTGCGTAGACAAGCCTCACAAAGTGTGCTCAGGAACCACCGAGGGCAGGCAGCTCACACCATGGTAAGATCTTTCATTGCATGGAAAGGCAGAAATGTAGCACCTGGGTCAGAGAAAGGAAAATGAAAAATGGAGGAGCTAACAGAAAAAGATTCATGTTTCCCACTTCAATTTCTGAGGTGATGTGGAGCCATGTATCTTATGAAAAGCTTAGATTTGGAAGCCGGGGGCAGAAAGCAAGGAGGGAGAGACATATCTAGACCTGGCAGAAATTATTTTGCAAAACAGTGTTACTTTATTGCAGAAGCCAGAATAGGAGATGCTTTAGAAACGTTACCAGTGGCCCATACAGGGTAACAAAATATCTCAAATGCTGATTTATGGATTCAAGCAGGACTAAAAGACAATGGAATAAGGTTAGTTAAGCTAGTTAGAAGACACAAAGACTTCTATCCCTCTCCTCTTGAACTCAACCACATACTTCAGCATGGAGGTACTGGTAAAGTCCAGGCTGTAGAAAGGGAGGCACTGTATTTTAAAGTGGGCTGGGCCATCTCCATCTGGAACAGAGCACAACATCCAGACAAAAAGGCAGGATGGAAGAAGAGTCAAAATAATTTTTGATGTTGGCAGAAACAAAATTTTGTGGCACTGTTATCTGCGGATGCCAGATTTCACATGCCTCAGCTCCAAGAGTGAGCAGGACACAGCCACCTGTCTATTATTTTGGAGCATCTGTAGTGGTGAGGAAGGGTCTCTGCTCTGACCCAGCTCTCCCAGATAGGTCTCTCCCACCGATGCCCAGCCTGGGAGCTGCCACCTCCCCCATGCCAGATGCTGCTCCTGGGGCTTTCTCACCTGCTCCCTGACCTAGGTTGCGGTTCCAGGTGTTATGCAAGTCTCTAGGGGGACAGGGAATTAGAAATGCGCACACCAGCACAAGAATCATCGAGATCACCACAGTGAGCAAGAAGATTGCAGTGCGCAGGTATGGCATGAGGGAGGGAGCAGCCTTCTGCTCCAAACTCCCAGCCGTCTCTGCAGGATAACCCTCGGGCGCGCTCTCTGACGTGTGCTGCTTTGTCATCCCAACCTCCACATCAGAATCAGGGTCCTGTATCTCTTCAGGGGGGCTCTTCCCATTCTTGACCCCCCCATTCTTCTGGATGTTGAGTACAAGGTCATCTTCACTTTCATCACTGTCAGCCTGAGTGAGGGGATCATATTCTCCAAGGTCTGGGCTCTTCTTTCCTGAGAAAAAAGACAGAGAGACAATAAAGCATGAGGTTTTGCAGGATCTCAGTGGAGAAAAGGCTGCAGTGGAGAGTGATACAAAAGGGACAACAGAGTAGTCTGCATTTTGCATTGGTCCAAGTAAGAAGTATGAGAGAAATGACAGGGTCTCTCTCTCCATGTTTCACAGTAGCATCTGTGGGAGAAAAGATGCTGAGTTTGTTTTCCTCAGATAAATGGGTGTGTGTGTGCATGTGAGTGTATACATATATGTATGTGTATGCATATCGCTATATGGAATTCAAAGCTGATTTAATTCTAATATTTTCTTGATTGATAATGAAACATGAGGTGTCCATGAAGATGAAGGGAAAGTAATTTTGCCCCTTTGGGCCAGTAACATGGTGACGTCTGGGAGAATCAGGCTGTTCCTCCAAGACACCACCTTCTCTGCACGGCTCAGTTCTGCGAGAGGCAGTGTTCTAACCCCTGCCTGAGACAACCACAGTGCAGCTGCTCTGTTCCTGCTCCCACCAGAGCCAACAGTCTGTGCTTAGCCTGGCCAAGATAGATAACTTGGTACTGATCCCTACAGGTGGTGATGCAGGAAAGTAGCTTAGCTTTAGGGGTCTCCTGCACAGATGCCCGGCACGCAGATGACTTCTCCCCCAAGCCCTAGACAGCCGCAGGGAGTGTGGTGAGGGCAGGTGTAGAGGCCGGTCACATACCCTGGCGTAAGCCCAGCGCCATCTGTTTATGGGGACAGGAAAGATCACGCAGACTCACTGCCCTGAGCTACGAGTGGAGGGTCACGTCTCAGGGAGCTGCCCCGTGCCACAAGGCTGGGCATGGAGCCATGGCCAGTGCTCTGATGATTGCACAGTCTCAGTCTGGTTCTCTCTCTCTCTGATTCCAAGGTGGGACTTTGCTATCCCAGGTATCTGTCTCATTTCCTTTTGTTTAAAGCTGATCTCAAACAGGAACTAGCTTGTGCCCAAAGATTCCTGAAGTGATACATGCAAGGCACAACTAATAAGCAAAATTATGCAAGCTGTAATCCTTCTCAGACATTAAGATGATGGGAAAGCTGTACAAAGTGGAAATTTTAGGGTTTTCATGATTATTCTTCCTGACTAAGATAGTATACCTTACTTCTGGTTTTCCTGTTAAAGACACTCAAGTTACAGATGTACTGTAGTACCTAGTTAGTGCAAAACACCTATTTTGCATAATCTAGAGTGTATTTTGCAGCACATATATCTTATTTCTTCCTCATTTCTCACCCCACAAAAGGACCTTCACTTTCTCTTTGTCTACCACTTATAAGTGGTATTCAGCTCCATTTTTAGGATTTAAGAAAAATGTTCAGTCCTACCAAAAACCAAATGCCCTACACTAGATGGAACAGCCAGGACAACTCACCTGCATTGAACAGAAGGAAATAAAATATCCAACACATTCACATATTTAAGTCTCTTCCTTCTTGAATTAGGGGCTTCTACAAAAGACCCAAAAATCTGGTGCACATATGCACTCCAAAAAGCAGTTCCTTGTGGAGGCAGAGCACCTAAACAAGAGATGCTGCATTCCTATGGGTTGGTCTGGTGTATCCCTGTGACACGCTGCATTGTTTCACAGAGGTCTGGTCTAAACATGTGTTCAAAGTGTGGGCTTTCCAAAAAGTCTTGATAACCTTGGCTCCATCCTGTAAGTGCTCAGAAGGCCACCAACCCTGGTAGCACACAGCTCTCTGCTCAGAGGTTGCAGCATGAATTTCACAGGCGTCTAATACCATAGGTTGTGCTGAAAAGTGACTGAAAGACCACTCAGTTGAAACAAAAAATTGCAGAGAGGTCTCACTGCCAGGGTACTTGTAGCTTCTCACAACAGATCCAGGTGTGCCAGCTCAAGCCAGGTCAGAATAGCATGAAAAACAAACGTGGCTGGCCCCAGAGTAAATGGTATTAAGCCTGGGAAGTCAAAGACAGACAGTTATGTTAACTAGACTGCTCCTGATTTTGGAAACTGGTGACCTTTGAGTGAAACAACTCAAAGCATACTTATGCTTCACATATACTATGTTTTGTTTAATTATTTTAATTCCAAACAGTCAACCAAAAGACTGGAACTTGCTGTTCATCCTTCATGCAACTGAACGCATTGGTATCAATTAGATTTATCTGGAACAGTTTTGTTTTGGATCCCTTTCTGGAGACAGAAAGGACCTTGAAAATATGGCTCACCCACTCCTTGAACTGGCAGACTGAAATGCTGGCAACATCGACACTGGTGTCAACCACAATCTGTAACAGGAACACCTGTCCTACTGAAAACCACTCATCAGTGGCTAGAAAACAGCTACTACACAGTAATGATGGCCTTTGATGATATACATAGTTAAGAATCTGGAGAATTATAGGAGAGCTATAAAGCAGAGAGCTTCTCAGTCTTAATTCATGTCTAAGCCAGAGTAGCAATCAGAAACTGGCACTCCTTCCCCCTATCTTTCTTCAGGTTATCTGGCACACCCACAAGGCACAGCCACTCAGTAAACTCAGGCATAAAGTGCCCTGCAGGGTTTTTTTTAAGCCAAAAGGAGGTAAGATACTGCCGTTTAAGAAGGGCTGTTAGAGCACTGATTTAGCACATGTAAAACCCAATTGTATATCTCATCTCAAACACTTATCTCCCACTGTTCAGAGAACCTTAACCAATCTGTAGGTGTTTTGGGAATGCGTTTGGAATGCAGGCAAGCATGTGCTCAGCTCAGCCTCCCAAGGCTGTTCTGTGGTGCAGAGAACACACAACTCATGATTCACCTGGATGGAGAGAGAGCAGAAGGAACATGACTCTTCATCTGAGTTTTAGATCACTTGCTGTGGGAAGGAGGGATAATACACCTGGCTTTCACTAATCACTCCCAGATGACTTTTCAGCAGAAAAGCACAAATCATAAAAACCAGTAAAGAAAGTGTGAAAACAGAGGCAGTCTCACACCATTTAGAGAATGATGATTTATTTTTAAGTGCCCCAGAAGTCAAATTCTTTCCCTTCTGGTCAACAACAAGGCTCAGGCTGGAGGAAAACAGTTTGTCCATCAACCGAAAGCTAAAACTGCCTCTGTTGCAACCATTTAGCTGTCAGGGAATACATACAGTTTCCAGTTTTCCATCGTGGAAGTAGAAATGTTAAGGTCTCAGCTGGCCTCTTGGTCAAACTCTCACCATTTGTCCTGGAAGCATAACCACTGTGTAGTCTTCATGAGAATTAGTCTCTGTGCTAAAGCAAGATGCAGTTCTGTGGCCTTATGTAGGTACGAGGTCTGTGTAACTCACACTTTATGTCTTCCAAAGAGACTCTAAGTGTATACAAACCTTGCAGACACTTCACAGGTATGGAGTCAGTATCAGCAAAGTCAGTTTCCCTACTGCTCTGTGTTCCCTCCCTCCTACAGGTAGAGTCAAAAAAGCATCTTCTGTTCTGACCTGCTCTAAATCGTATTCCATTTCTTCCATGGCATCAGTGATAAAACAGAGGTTCTCATTCAGTGGCCTGTGGTTACAATCAGAGCAAGTTATGGGCCACATCACCCTGGATTTTCTTTCTTTTTTTACAGCTACCAGAAGAAAAAGCAACTACTGATGATGGAGGCTTTCAAAGACAGAACAGAGGGAAAATGCCCCAACTTATCGGCTTTCAAAGACAGCAGGTCATAAATCATGCTTTATGACTTTGAATATCCATTTTTTTGCCAAATGCTATTTTTCCACAGGCAACTATTGCAGTAGAAGAATGTGACCTCTAAGTGAAGAATAGATGCTCATCGTGTGATCACGATCTGGAAAGAAGGCACCCATTAGTCGATCTGCGCTGAAATGAGGTCCCAGTCATAAGAAAATATTCATTTCTTGTGCTGCTGGCTTCAAAGATATTAATTGTAATCTTATTTTTCCTGATTTCAACTGACTTGGAAGGCTTTTCTCTGCACTCACTTTGGAGTGAAAAGAGCAGATTTTGGACTTTAGAAGAGAGCAATTTTCAGTGCATCATTCCAATGATGGCACATTGGTTCCAGTATCTGTTGTATTAATTTCATGTTCTGTTTATTTTTCTGGCAGTTGGCAGACACCAGTCTGGTACTGGGTACTGCAGACATATCTCTAAGCCCATGAGGAGATAAGTCGCTGCAAACTGATTTTTAATTAATTTAATGAGATGCAGCAGGAAAAACAGATGTAGTAGTAGGCTTTCTGCTTTCTCATTGCTGTTGGAAGCAGCATTTTTCAATAATTAAACACACAAGAAAGGTATGATTTCTGCAATTTAACCTAAGGATTGATGCAAGAACTCTTCTCTTAAGTGCAGCTGCAAGGCCTGTTATGATCTTTTCCAAATCAGTGTTTTGCAACAGCAGATATCAAATAGATCATGCTGGTTCCAGAGGTCCCAGAAGAGATCTGTACTTCTCATTGCACAGCTCCCCAGTGGTCACACCCTAATGCACATACCTACACCTACCAGTTTGCACTCTTCCTAAACAGACTTCATGGTAATGTATTCCTTCCCATTTAGACAGATGTGTGTGTGTGTATATGTATATATATATATATATATATATATATATATAAAACCAGGAAGATACCAACTTGCAAAGTTTCTTTGAATGAGACTCAACAGGCACCACATAAACTCAAAGTAATGACTCCTGGTAAGGGTTATGAAAAGATGGCAGGAAGGACCTTGAAGACATTACTGTGACCTTCACGGACTGAAGGAGGAAGAAAGTATGATCGGAGTGCAGCCTCACAGACTGGGGCCATGCAGGACCACTGTTGTGTGTAGTGCCAAGGAGGAGCCCTCCCCAGCAGCACACAGCTGGGCCCTGTCTCTGTCCCAGGGCTGTCCCAAAAGCAAGACAAGGCTAGGAGGAGCAATGAGGCAGTTTCCCATTGAAGTTAATGCAGCCAGGTGCATTGGCACCGTCTACAGTACAGCCAACCGCAACTAGCATGCTCCCAAGATCTGGTTTGGCAAGGTATTTTAATTCCCTTTTAATCTCCTTACTGAAGAGAATGGCTGTTGGACTGCTGCTCACCGCACACAATAGCCCCTTATGCTTGAATATCCTTTCATCTCGCTAAAGATCTCCTGCTGGAAGGTGCAGAGGCGGCCGGCAGGTTTCAAACATTTACCTGGGTAATTGCATTGGCACTTACCGACCTCCTCGCCTGGCTTCTGTGGGTAAAACCCGGCAGGAGCCGATCTGAGAGGTCTGCGCTTCCTTTTCTCCCGCGCAGCCCCCTCACAGGGCCGCGGCCCAGGCCCCCCTCGGCCATACACAACGCCCTCCGAGCCCCGAGACGCAGCCCCCGCCCCTGCGTCCCTTCCACGGCCGCGGGCCCCTCATCGCCCGCACCTCCGGGCCTCACCCCACATCGCCACATCACTATGGCAACGCGCCCCGCAGCCCTCAGGCTGCGGCACCCGCGCCTCCCGCGATCAGAGCTGCCCCTGCCTGGTTCGGCCCGGCCTGGCTCAGCTCGGCTCGGCCCGGCCGGCGCTGGGTTCGTCCCGCGTGCGCGCAGCCCTTACCCGGCAGCTTCAGCGCCCGGGACAGCACCGTAGCCATGCTTGACACGACAGTGCGCTCGCGCGCCGCCCCCCGCCCCGCGCCTCCCCGCGGCCTGCTGGGAATTGTAGTTCCCAGGCGTGAGAGGAGTGGAGGCCCTGCGTGTCCCGATGATCTGGAGGGGCAGAGACCCGCAGGGAGGCGCGGGCCGGTGGCAGCGAGCCGTGACCGAGGACTGCCCAGATCTCCGCAGCCTGCACGACTGTGTGGGCACAGACAGATGGAAAATAGGCTTGTCATGCTGAGTGGTTTGCACACAGAAAGTGCCAGTCCCTTTAAATTGTTGTTGCTATGAATATACGCCTTCATTCTTGGAAAGCATTTTGATTGGAAGAAATCTAGTAGTTTTCTTTTTGTTTTGCAATTATTTTATTTTATTTTGTTTTATTTTGTTTTATTGTTGTCGTTGATTAGTTACCAAAGATGGCCAAGTTGTTTTCCAAAGCTGTCCTCAATCACTGCAGCCTTCCAAAGTAAGTGAGCAAGTGAACTCTCACTTTCCCACAATGGGGAAGTTGAGCAAGGAGGGTTTTGTGGCTTCCCCAAAGCCACAAGGCTCCGGCTTCCTGATTCCCAGGCCCACACATTGGCCATCGAACACCACCACGTCTTCAAGTCATGATTTGTGTGTGAACTCACAAGGCAGTGTCCTCTATCACTGAATGAGAGGGAGGAGTATAGGCTAAATACATCAAAAGAGACTCTGCTTGGCTAATGAACACATCATGTTTCCTCAGCATCTGCTGCTGCTCTTGCTTTCCCCTGTTTCAGGTGCTGTTTCTGCAAATAACGTACTTACTCTTTCATGTCCAGGTCTCTCCTGAACTCCCTAAATGGTAACAACAAATAAGGAGCAGAAGAGAGACACCAAGTGGTCTAGCTGGTGAGGAGAGGTTTTTTTCAGATATGAATGGGAAAGTGAATAGTTCTGATCCAAAATCTTTTGGCACCAGAGGTTTTTTTCCACTAATGTCACCTCTCACTTCAGAGAGAGACCTTCCTGAGAACACAGCACTTGTGGGGACAGTCCCAGGTGGCAAACTCTGGAAAAGCCATCACAGTTGTTTTCCTTTCCCTTCCAGGTCTTTCTGAATATAGAGTCTTTCTGTTCCATATGCCATTTCCTGTCCTCCAGGCTTTGATTTAAGAGCAGTGACAGTCCTGTATCTATGTAAATATTTACAGGCTAGATCCTGGATCCTTTTCAAGTCTCAGTTAGTAAAGCCTGTGATAGACAAGGCAAGAGCTGTCCAGCAGAGTGACTCCTTCTAAGAAAATGCTTCTGGTACCAATTAGAGCTGGGAGCAAAGGAACGGCAGAAAACAGCCAGAAGCAGGAACTGGGAAGTCTGGTGTCCTCATTTGTGATCTCCTAACATCTGGCACGCACACATACAGTGCAAAAGCCCATAGTTTGCTGTACTTTTACATTTGTGGTGCAGCATAGCCCACTCTTAATTTCATGCGTCCCCACAAAAATGGCTTGTTCCCCAAGCCCGAAGTTCTCTGTGAGTCTAATGGATTGCAAGGACAAATGATTTGTGGTTAAACTGATGCTTTTGAGGAACATATGACTAAGCAATATGTTCAGAGGATTTAATGATTTGCAAAGCATGAGAAATGAAGTTTTCCTTCTTTACGCTGTGAATGTAAGCTGATTTGCATATAAATTAGACTTGTCAAGTGTTCTAATATCAATTAAAAAGTTGCAAATAGATCATTAATTTATGTGAATGTCACTGTTCATTTTATTTATGTTTTTTTCAAAGCAGTTTGAAAAAGCCAGGTGTTGAAAAATGGGATACTTGGGGTTAGGCTTGGAAGTCTGAAAGCTTTGTGTAGACAATGTGGTCATTTAGAAAAGTGTTAGAAGCCAAAAAGCATGAAAATACACAGCCACTGGCTCCTCATCAGTGTTAAACCTATGCCACCCCTTGCTTCTTGCCACCTTCTGCCAGAGACTAGAGCCTTTCCCAGCCTGCTGGCAGTAAAACTTCTGGTTGCTCCTTGATCCTGAAAGGATCCACATTAAACACTGCTATTTAAGGTCCTCCAGCTAAAGAAGGTCACTCATGCAGAGCTGCACAATGGAGTGATTGCACACACAGCTCTGCTGTAAGATGAGAGGGCAATCACCTCCTGATGAGCTGCTGGGTCAGGAACTGTTCTCAGCTGTACTTTTTCCAGGTGTCCAGAGGGAAGAAGTAACCTGTATCTTTGCATTCCTATTAGTGCTAAGCTAATGTTTTTTTACCCATTCTATTCATCCCATCCTTCTATTCTGCATGGCTACTTGATGAGGCCAAGAACACCATCCTCTTTCCTCCTGTGCCTGGCCGAGTCCTTCTATGGCAGTCATCACACAGGAGTAGACATTGCAATAAATAGGAAATGCTTGTTCAAACAACAAAATCAATACAATCAAGCGGTGAAGGATAACAGTAAGAAAAAATAAAGGCAAGTAAACCCAGGAAAAGTGACAATAACATTTCTAGCAGGTGCAAAACAGCACACTTCAGGAAGTTTTAAGTAGTGCAGATGACCATGGAGTTTCTGATGAACCCATGCAGTAAAACCAACACCAGTTCACCCTAGCATGAGAAACGACCAAAAATGGTCAGAACTGTGCAAGTGTTTCAGGTGTGCAGCACCTGAGGTTGTGGGATGTGCCCACATACTGCCTTCACGGAGTGTTAGTTGAGGGAGGTACTGCACAGGGTTGCCCCAGCCAAACTCCTGATGGGTCTATCTCTTGTCTCAGTGTTGTTCTGCCAACACTAGGCACTCTGTGGCTGAGAGCCCAGAGGGAAGTGCCCAGTGCTTTATGAACTGGAGACGCAGTAAAGAGAAGGAGAGAGCAGATAATAAGGGAATTATTATTATATTGTTATTGTTATTATATTATTATTACTATAATTATTATTATTATACAAAAGGGAAGGCAGCACCTGCTGCAAAATCCCACAAACTGTCCAGCAGCACCCCTACATCTTAATGTGCCACTGGGAATTGCCCTCTTCCCTCTGAGCAGTTGGTCTGCCAACACCGGGTTGATGCATGCTATGAAGTGCCATCAGGTTTGCTCACTCAGTGTCTCTGTGTTATGCCCCCATGGAGGAATTCTTGCTCGGAACATTCAAGCTGGTGTCCCCGTCTCACACTGACCATCAGCAGTTTGCTTCCTCTTAGCAGGGAGATGCAAAGGCATAACCGGACTGTGTTTACCACATGCTGAATGGGGAACAGCTGGATGCAAATGATTGTTTGGGTTATTTGCCTGGTGCCTGGATATTTTGTTTGCTTGTTTGAGCCCTGAAAAAATATGTTTCCAGTTCCTCCGGAGGCTGGTCTGTGTTAAGACTGTATATTGTGCGTTGGTTTTAAAAACTGGTGTTTTATAACTTTGCAAATGAGTGTCCTGCTGCTTCAGTGGCAAGGCTCCATAAATAAGGCAGTCTTCTCAGAAATTTCCCTGCCACAGAGCCAGTGGGACTGGGGGAGCAGGAGCAGCCAAAACAGCATGCTTCTGGTGTCAGAGAAGCAGATATCCCTGGGTCTGGTTCCAGCGGAACCTCTCTCTTCTTGACTGAATTTAAGTGGCTGACTAAATGATAGTGCTGGCTGATGTTTATGGACTGTGCTTAAAAGCCACTCAGCTTCCCTCACAATCATCTCCTCAGATGGTTTGCACCAGCATCTGTTGTGATCACAATACTGCATTTTTAACTGCTCTATCTGTACATATCCTCTGGTTCCTTACTTCTGGGTGTTTACTTTTCTGAGTGGCTGGGCAGTCCTTCACCCTGTGAGAAAAGTGTGGTTTTTTTCACTGTACAGTGCAGTGTCTTTGCTGTGTGAAACTGAGTTAGGAATAGGCTGGTCAGGAAACAGAGAAGGTGTTCTTGCCAGTTGATACTGGAGAAGTAATATCAGGAAGAATGCAGATTTGGCCAAGGCACTCGCAAGCAGTGCCATGGGTCTAGTCATAAGTGATGTGTGCAGCAATTCTGCAGTGGGCTCCATTCTTTGGGCTGTGGCAGCTGCACATCTTCTCTAATCAAAGCAAAATACCCGTTTGACATGGACATGGGACCAGAGTCAGGGGTTCACCCCCTGCTTCACAAAATTCATCCCTTTAACACCTTGCATTTGTTTGGAAATCTCTTTATTAAGTACTGACCAGACCAAAGCCTGTTTGGTTTGGCAAGTACAGACCTGGGGGAGGGGGTCAAGGGAAAAAAACAACAACACTGCAGCCGATTCATCCCTCCTTGTTTATTCCACTAGAAATAGACTTGGCAGAGTGCATCAGGAATGAACTAATCAGCAGGGAATTAATTGGCGTGTTAGTTAAAAGGCAGGAAGAACGCAGTGAACAAATTCATGACTGGATGGCTGGAGGGTTCAAGCAGCCAGAGAGAAGCACTGCATAGTGGAAACTGTGACTAGTATGAGAAGTTGTACAGCTGTGCCAGAGAGCCAGCGGTTGAGAGCTGCCCAAAAGAACCGGGGCAAAGATAACACGGGGGTGTCCTTGGAGACAGAGCTGTTTTTGAGAAGGGCTCCATCACCCAGGCTTTCCTTCCCATAAGGCTCCCATGTGTGGGGAGAGATGGCTAGTTTGCAGGAGTGGGAGGGAGGGGTAAGAGAGGTACAGCTGGAGGAGGCTCCACGGAAAGACTGTGGAAATGTGGAAAGCAGGGAAATGAAGAGGGACACGTCACTCGTTGCAAGCTGAATTGCAGAGGGGGTGGCAAGGGGAAGAACCGAGCAGGGAGGCAGAGATTTGGAAGCTTCATCACAGAAGAACTGGCCTCAAGAGCAAAGGTAATGCTTGTATACAATTCTCTGCCTTCTTTCCCAGGAATGTTTTGTTTCTTCCTCTGGAGGAAACAGATCCATACACCTCAGAAAGAGGTTGTTGTGTTTAGGGACTCTAAAGGCACCTGTGGGAATAGCCAGGAGAGGAAGGAATATGTGCACACTTGCATGGACGTGGAGGTTGGAGGATTGCTGCCTACAGTTCCTACAGAGAACAGGATTGTGCAGAGTGAGAAAAGTAGGGAGAAAGAAAGAGAAAGGAAATCGTTAGAGTCAGACAGACTGTCAGATAGGCAGACATGGGAGAGTGGCTATCTAAGGAGAGAGAGGAAACTTCCTAAGGGGAAGGACCAAGCACTCAATGAGAGTTGAAGATAAGACATATCCTGAAAAAGTAGGCACACCTGGAGAAGCGGAAGAAGGTGAATATTACCTCCTCAAAACCAACGGTACTTTAGAGATGTATTGCAGCAGATATGTGCTTTGCACCTGGATGGCTTTTTTTTTTTTCTTCTTTATCCCCACTATGGCTGCCTGCTGGCAACAGCATCACCGTAGCTGTCTGTCATCAGGGCTGTCAATCAGATCTCCTTGTTTGACAGGGTGGTCAGGCTATTTCAGGGATTCAGATGCTCTTCACTTTCATACAACATCCAGGTAGAAAATGAGCACTGTAACTCTTAGTTATATGAAAAAGCATGGTTTAATTCAAATTTGTAGCCAAACTTGAAAAATTCAGGAGGATATTGTTATTTCTACATATTGTTATGCTGTCCTCAAATCGAGTGTGTGTGTGTACCAACATATAGCATTATATCCACACACGTAAATTGAAGAATATTCCATTATAATGGATTTATAACAAAGACTTTTGAAACAGGTGATATTTTAGCTATACCACTGTGGCTGGGTTAATATTGTAGGATCCAATTTTTAAAATTATTTTTGGCCTTTTTCATGATCTTTCCACCATTACATAATTCGCTAAGCATATGCTAATGTTTCTTTTTTTTTTTTTTCTTTTTGCTTGGAGAGCTAAAAAATGCCATCCTCTTTGCAAGTAGAGCTTGCAAATACTTTGATTGTTCTGGACTCACAGGCTTGGCAGCTTTCTCCGCTAAAAGCTCAGAGACCTTTCAAAATCCCAGGCGGGGAGTCTCACAGAACTAGCATTGGAAATTGTATGCAGCTACAATATGCTTTTTTTTTTTTTTTTTTTTTTTTTAATAAGCACCTGTTTGGCTTATAAAACTTAAACATTCTTGAACCTAATACATAAACCAGAACCTTTTAGTTGGATGTGTGCAAGTAATATAACTTTAAAATACTGCGATGAAAAGAGATAGAAGGAAAAAAGATAGAGAGGAATTCCAAGAGTCTGCAAAAATAGATTTATTATCTGTTAAGATCCTTTACTAAATAGAGAATCTTAAACATACTTTGATGTTTAAATACCCATTATAATTGGAGTGGGAACTACATTTTACGTATTTATGATTTACCTGAGATCAAACTCCCTGATTCACTGTTGGGAGTTCGATTTCTTCCTTTTTTACTTACAGTTTTTTTCCCATAAGTTGCTAGGAAACGAACTACTGGGTACATATGAGTAGTTAAGCAAAACAGAAGAAGTGGCCAATGTCTGGAGAGGAATGTAGCATCTGGCTACACTTCTCTTGTCTCTGGGAGTTTCTCTCTGAGGCGAAAGAGACCACGAGTTTTGGGGGCAGGAAAAAGGACGGGGCTGGGGGCAGCTGGGTTCTCGCTCTCGGCATCGGAAGGAGGAGGCTCAAGCTGTTGTTTACTGCGGGGAGAATTCACTGTCACTGCTGGAGTCCAGTCCTAGGGATCCACCACCATCTGCTCGTGTGTCCAGGAATCCTGAGCCCACCTTCTCCTGCCCTGCTGGAGCTGGGCCGCCGCTGTCCCACCCCTGCCGCTTCTTCGGCACTGCTCTGGGTCTTTGCTACGCTGTAGCCCCACACCCCCTGCCCTGCCGGGACATCCCGCAGTTCCAGCTACCACTGCAGAGCTTCTGGTACATCTCATCCACCAGCCCGGGCTTCCTGCTCATTGCTGCCGTTCCAGCTTGGTGCTCCTCAGAGTCCTGCAGGGATCAGACTGCCCCAGGGTTCTGTGAAGCAAAGCCTCTCCTCCACCCCTTCCCATCTCGGCCGAGAGGGCCGTCACGAGGTTCTTAGTTCTGTTTTGTTGTTAATGCCATAGTTATTGTTTGTTTGCCTTGTTACTAGTAAAGAACTGTTATTCCTACCCCTCATATCCTTGCCTGAGAGCCCCTTAATTTCAAAATGATAATAATCCGGAGGGATTATTCTCCATTCCAAGGGAGGCTCCTGCCCTCCCTAGCAGACACCTGTCTTTCAAACTAAGACATTCGCTTAGAACTATATTTTATTTCCCTGCAAACAACCCAAAATCCAGAATCAGTCTCCAACTTCAGTCTGAAAGTAGCTCAAAAGGAACTTGAAAAAGTTACGAGAGGAGAACAGACCTCAAATGAAAAGCATGAATGTAATTCACTTGCATGTCAATGTTCAAATGCAGAAAAAAAATCCTTCATTTTAGGTATCACTGCAGGGATTGATTAATCAACAACATCTCAAAGCAAGCATGGCCTTGAGCTAAAAAACTGGGATGCTGATACACTCAGGAGATGGCATGTGTTTAGAGCAGTCAGAAGTACAGAGGAAGGTTTCAAGCCCTCTTGATGAACAAGGGGCAGGCAAGCTCTGCATCATAAAGCAACAACTCACATGTCTGCAATAGGATGAGTGTGTTCTCCTCAGGCTTCAGGGGAGAGAGGGCTCTCTGAAATGAAGCTGTGTTTGGTACTAGAAGCAGGTAACCTGGGCAAATTCCCCATATCCTGAGAGGCAGCACAACCCACAAGCAGTGATGCACTTCAGTTATCACGCTTGACCCCAGTTGTCAAAGTCTGAGGCAGATACCAAGGAAATTTCAGGGCTCTGTTGTGATTACCCACTACATTGTGAGGAAGGATGAGCACTGGAAATGGAGCAACAAGAAACCAAAGGGGTCAATGGGAGAGGCCCAGTGATGGGAGTTCAAATACTGGCAGTACTCCTTTGCTTTGAGGCAGGGATTCTGGCTTGAACGGCACAACTGCTGATCCCAGCAGGGCTGTGGTCAGGGATACTAAGCTAGCTGAGCTCTTTTATCATGCTGAAGTGAGGAATCAAAAGGTTAAAATATGAGAAAAACATTGTGGAATAATGAGACAAATATGTTGTGCCTGCAGATGAAGGGACTGTCCAGTGAATCACTGAGCCTACCCTGCTCCAAGGGCAGAATGTGATGTAATTTTCTGACAGCACTTCATATTATTGTAATTAATAGTAACAATGACAAAGCTAGTATGTTGATATTGTTATTCTCTGCATTTAGGAAAGAGTTTCCATCCAAGGATGTGAGAAAGTTCTCCCTGCTTGTCCATCCGTGTTCTACCCTGATAGTACCTTCCAGTGCAACTCTGCAAAAGAGCAGAAGACATATTTGAATTGGCTGAGGATCTGGTTCCTGTTACAGATGACCCCACAGACTTTTTCAGCTAGGAGCTTTGTTAGTGAATATCCATTTGCTGTCTACAATTCCACCTAAGAGAGGGAAGATTGCTCATTTTCTGTGTGCCTGAGGTACGAGAATCTACTTCAAAGATTATTATTTACCAGATGTTTACTGTGATAATAAATTACAGTAGACCCTCAGGAATGCAGGGAGCAAAGCTGCAAAGAAACTGATCTGTGAAGGGCCCTGCAAATAGAACATGTGGGTATTGTGATTCATTTGGATATCTGATGTTTAAAAAAGTTGGAGCTCAAGTAGGGTGGATTTTCAGTATAAGATGTAGGTGGAATTTATTACCACCCTACTTTTAACAAATAGAGGAAGATTGAAGTATCCTAGCTGTGGGGTATTGAAACAAGAGGGAGGTGGAAAGGATAAAGAATGGACAATCTCTTCAGAAAGTTTTCCAATTAGCTGGGAAGCCCACTGTCTCCTTGATGCTGGCAGCATTTTCAAATCATTTGCAATTAGACACATAGGTGTCTGGTAAGTCCTTTCCCATCAGGGAAGATTAAAAAGCCATGTTTAAAAGGTTGCAGGGCATCCTCATTCAAAGAAAGAGAGGAAAAAAAAAAAAAAGCTGTACAGGCTGGCGCATTTATCTGGAAAAGCTGAGAGGTGGAGGAGGTAAGGTGTCAATGCAAATAGTTTCAAGAAGGTCCATAAAGACCTCTTCATTATGAGCCTTGGTGATATTGTCAGACCTTCTAAAAGGTCTTTATTTTGGCAGCTGTGAGTTAGCAGGTAGAAAAGGTGTATGCATGTGTGAGATAGGAAGAAGGTAATTTATTTTTCCTTTAAATGTGTACTCCAATTAGATGAAGAATACTAGATACAAATTACATCCTGACAGATGGAAAGTAATGTTTTTAAAGTATCATGACATTTTCCATTAGTATGACTATATTCATACTGATACTTTAAATAGTGGAGAAATAAATGCAGTGGCAATTAAAATGCACTAGTGATCAAATGTAAGAAAGGCACAAAGTGAAAGGAATTATTTATTTACTGCTTTATCTGCTACAGCTTCTGGTAGGTTTTGAGGTGACTGAATTCTTCCCAGATGGTCAGGAGATGAAGGTTATATTATATTAAAAAAGAAATTTAATGTCCTCATATTTTGCAGTGAGATCTTAGGCTTTTCATGCATGTATCTGAACAAGACAATAATTCAGATTTTCTGGATGTGCCTGCTTCTCACATGAGCCCCTCCATCACTGTGACTACAGATGACTGAAATCATCACTAAACCCCATGAACTTGGCGATGCATTTTTTCTGTTTGCTGTGTGCAATATGTGTGTAATGGATATTTTCAGCCAATTTCTAGCAGAACAGCTGTTCATGACTTTTTTTTTTTTTTAGTTAAAATGCCAGGTTCAACACTGAGGGACTAATTTATTAGGACAGAATAACAAATCAGCATGAGTAAGCTGTGTAGAGACTGATCTATCCTCTTACATTTAGAGATGGTACTTGCCCAGGAGGGCATGTATTCTTCTTAGGGTTGACTTCCTTAGCTTGGGAATGATGGTAAACTTGAGAGAAAACAAGGAGTTAGGTAAGTGCTCCCATCAGTTCATATACATGTCCTGTCGACTCTGCAGCTTTGCTGAGGAGGAACTGACCCCGTGGCACCAGGGCAAGGTGGAGATAGTACATGGGGGGTGAGGTTACCTTTGAGGCTCCATCACTGGGCAGCATCTAAGAAATTGCCACTGGTTAGTGGATCAGATCAAAAAGAACATTTTTTCTTTTTTATTCTGGCCACTATGAGATACTTGATAAATTGCTTAGTGGTTGTTTACCTTGTTTCTCCCCAATACAAAGTAGGGATCCAGTGATTTTCACACTTTGTAGTACCTCCTCCTGACACTGCTAGAACAATTGTAGCTATAAGGTGCTATCCCAACATGGCTACATAGGAAGCAAAGCTACTTCCCCAGCTGCTGCTGGTTGATGAAGCGTCTCAGTACTACTCTGTTGCTTGAAAAGGAAGTAAAGTTGGTAGTTTTGTGAATGGTGATGCCAATTCACAAAAATGGTAGGAAAGAGGATCCTGGTAATTATAGGCCAGTTAGCCTCACTGCAGCAGCTGGTAAGGTAATGGAACAGTTTATACTGAGTGTCATCACGCAGCACTTACAGGATGGCCAGGGTAATCAGACCCAGCCAGCACGGGTTTAGGAGGGCTAGGTCATGTTTGACCAACCTGATCTCCTTTTACGACCAGGTGACCCACCTGGTGGATGTGGGAAAGGCTGTGGATGTTGTCTATTGGGGCTTCAGCAAGGCCTTTGACACTGTCTCCCACAGCATACTCTTGGAAAAGCTGGCAGCCCGTGGCTTGGACAGGAGCACTCTTTGCTGGGTTAGAACTGGCTGGATGGCCAGGCCCAGAGAGTGGTGGTGAACAGAGCTGCATCCAGCTGGGGACAGTCACCAGTGGTGTCCATCAGGGGTCTGTGCTGGGGCCAGCTCTGTTCAATATTTTTATTGATGACATGGATGAGGATATTGAGTCTCTCATTAGTAAATTTGCAGGTGACACTAACCTGGGAGCGTGTGTTGATCTGTTGGAGGGTAGGAGAGCTCTGCAGGGAGACTTGGAACGGTTGGATGGATGGGCAGAGTCCAATAGGATGAAGTTTAATAAGTCCAAGTGCTGAGCCCTGCATTTTGGCCACAATAACCCCCTACAACGTTAAAGGCTGGGGACGGTGTGGCTGGACAGTGCCCAGGCAGAAAGGGACCTGGGGGTATTGGTGACAGCAGCTGAACATGAGTCAGCAGTGTGCTCTGGTGGCCAAGAAAGCCAACAGCATCCTGGCCTGTATCAGGAATAGTGTGGCCAGCAGGAGCAGGGAGGTCATTCTTCCTCTGTACTCAGCACTGGTGAGGCCACACCTTGAGTGCTGTGTCCAGTTCTGGCCCCTCAGTTTGGGAAGGACGTTGAGACGCTTGAGCGCGTCCAGAGGAGGGCAACAAGGCTGGTGAGGGGCTTGGAACACAAGCCCTATGAGGAACAGCTGGGGGAGCTGGGGTTGTTTAGCCTGGAGAAAAGGAGACTCAGAGGTGACCTTATCACTCTCTACAACTTCCTAAAAGGTGGTTGTAGTCAGGTGAGGGTTGGTCTCTTTCTCCAGGCAGCAACTGACAGAACGAGAGGACACAGTCTCAAGCTGCGTCAAGGGAAATATAGGTTGGATATTAGGAAAAAGTTTTTTACAGAAAGGGTGATGAAGTACTGGAATGGCCTGCCCAGGGAGGTGGTGGAGTCACCATCCCTGGATGTGTTTAACAAAAGACTGGATGTGCCACTCAGTGCCATAGTCTAGTTGAGGTGGTAGGGCATGGGTTGGACTCGATGATCTTGGAGGTCTCTTCCAACCTAGTGATTCTGTGATTCTGTGATACTTATGAAAAAGTCTCTGTGCTTCTGTAAAACCTATTCTGAGCAACTTGAACAACATTTTAAATAAAAACATCACCAAAGAGAAATTTGGTGTTGTCGTGACAGATGGGAAGTGGAGAAAGAGAAGAAAAAAGAAATAAAGGACTTAGCAAGACTTTTTGTCTCCACAGAGACGGAGGAAGTCAAGATCCTACAATAACCATCATGGTGACTCTTCCTCTTTTCCTCCTTTTCATCCTTTCACCCTGCAGTAAATCTCAGGAGGACTTTCTGGGCCAGCATCAGGGATGGAACTACAGAGAAGGAGGTAGGAGGCCACAGTGGTGGTTCAGCATGGGAGGCCTTCAGTAGCGCAGAGATGCAGGTTCACTTATTTTGCCCTTGGAGTGAGATAGACAGTGCTCATGCATGACTGCTGTTTCTTGATTCCTGGGTAGCTGCTGAGATTTCTGGAGAAAAAAATGGTTTTGGAAATAATCAGCTTGGGTATCTATCCAGTGACAGCAGAAAACCTGGGCACCTGGAGACAGAGAATTACACTCTGAGGGAGAGTTACCTGCTTTTTAATTTAGATCCTCCATGTGTTTAATATTTGGCATTTCATTGCAACTGAGTTGTGATGGGGAATGGAATCAAACTGGGAGGACTGGCTCATATTTTCTTGTGCTGACACATTTGTTTTCCTCTCTTCCATGGACATCCTGCTAACCTAGCTGACAAGGTCAACATAGAAGGTGTTTACAGCATTACTCAAACCCTTGAGAAATGGGGAAATGACATCTTCTGGCAAATGAAGCATACCCTGTTGAACAACCCAAATGCTCTCCTGCCTGAGTTCTCCAGGTAATTCCTCTCACCTGGAGGTGGGATTCAGTCCTCTCCTGGGTGTCCTTCCTTGAGTAGGATTCATCTTCCTAGAGATGAATTTTCATATTTCTCAGCTGGGCAGAAATCAAACACGCTGTCTCAGTACCTGTTGTGCTACCAGCTTGGATTAGTAAACAATACTCTGCTAATTATTTTTTGTGAAACACTCTCAATCTACCTAAAGAAAATGCCCTTGGCAGCTCACAGTTGTGGGAACAGGCTGGAAAAAATGAATTGTTCTACAAATCCACACATGGGCTTGGCCACAGGTCAGGGAAAAGAAGCTGGTTTGGTCTGTGATGGGTTTTTTATTTCAGTCTTTAACACCTAGATCTGAGAAAGCTATTCACTAGTTCATGTCAACATATTCCCCCTTTGCATTGCAGGAGATATTAACTGTTGAACAAACTGACAAAAATTACTTCAATCAATATTTTCAGAAAGAGAGTAGGAAAGGCTGAGAAAGAAAGAGAGGAAAAGAGAATACTGGGAATTACTAGAAACCTAATATCACTTAAATCTGAATTGTTTATAAAGCAAGTAAAGTGGCTGTCTTCTGTAACTAATTGTTCTCTTTAGGAACAAGAAGAAAATGTTTGCGAATGTTACACATTGAACCAGTTGAAGAGGAAAGGCTAGAAGAATAAAAAAGGCATTGGGCAAGTGGTCACACGGCATCTGTGCAAATCAGGGTTTCAGAAGGATACTTCATAGATTATACACTGGCCTTTGGCATCAAGTGGATTTCTCCCTCGCTGCATGGTGGCTGTTGTTACCAGCACAGAATTCATCACAACTTTCACACTGGCAGAGCTGAAATTCATTGGTGCCTCAGATTATCAGGGGTGATATTAAGCCTTGTATTTGGAAAGTTCTAACTTTAGTACAGGAAGATATGATGAGACTATCCAGCCATATATCCTGTACTGGGCTTTGAATTACGGGTTTGCTAGGAAGGATACAGACTTGTTCATTAAAAATGTTGAGGACTAACAGTACTCCATGGAATCACTGGCCTAGCCTCCATGTGTACTCCTAGTTAATTATTAGTAATTAAAATAAGGTGGTGGAAAGACCATGCTGCTCGTGCTGGTCCTGAAGCTTGTGCTTTCCAGGGTTCAGATGGGGCCCCTCAGATAAACTCCCAACACCAGAGCAGGGTAGAGCAGGGTAGAGCAGGGTAGAGCAGGGTAGAGCAGGGTAGCTTTGAAGTGTCTTTTAATGGTTGCTTGCAACTCTTTCATCATCAGGGGCCCTTACCCAGCAAGAAACAAAGGTCATGGTAAATTACTTTGCATGCTCAGAAACACTCCCTAAACAGAGTTATTCTTCTATATTACTCTCTTTATAGTCTCCGCCCTGTCTCTGCAGCTGTGGACAACCTTGTGAGGGAAGTCCAGTCAATAAGGAAAAGGTTGGAAGAACTGAATGAACGTCTCAATGTCATCAGCAAAACTGTTCTTCCCCTTCGACTGAATGCCCTGCAGAGCCAGAGGCGTGGAAATACTCAGCTGCGGAGACTCCCGACACATAGGAGAAGGTTATATGTTCGCAGGAGACCTCAGAGCACTTAGTTCTCTACCAGAAAAAAGGGGAAATCTTTATTTTTTTTTCATCTGCTTAAGCCTTTTTCAATGGGACATTGCTGGAGAGAAAAAAAGTAAAGTACACACAAAAGTCAGCTTTGCTAAGGAGAGCAGAACTACTGCATTTCATTGCTGCCTTCCAAACCTAGGTCAGTAGGTGAAACCTGACCCAGTTCTTTAATGATGGCTGTTTTGTGTCCCAAGCAAAAAAAAGTTGACAAGCTCAGTCTACTTGGGCATGAATACCTTTCGTCTATCCAGGTTTTCTTTCTGCTTACCAGAGGAAGGTCTTTCTATAAAGATCAGGTGAATTTCTCTCTCTGCCCTATTTTTAAAGCACTCCATCTGAAACAGCTGGGGAATTTGAACTTCAAAAGCGCTGAACAACTGATGAATGCAGAAAGATGGATTAGTGCTTGGCACTTCCAGCTGGGCAGGGAGACGGAAAGGAAGTTATGTTTCAAAATATAGCCTTTAACCTATTGCCCATGTTCATATCTTCAGAGGATGGGTAGGGCTGGATAACCTTGGTCTGTACATCATGCTTCAACACTGAAGGTATATCAATTGCTAGGGACCAAATTTGAACATCCACCTTCTGCAATCTAGCTACCTGGAACTGTGCATTCAGAATGGTTATTCAGTAGCTATGTTCAGAATTTCCAGTGCTCTGAAATACATTGAACCGATTTTTGCCAAGACCCGTGGGAACCAGGGGATTTTTTTTTCCAATTTTTTTTTCAGAACTGTTTAGATACCTAATGGCAAAGATAGGTGTCTGGAAGGATTTTCCAAAATAGCTTAAGAGACTCTTCAGTGCCCAAAATCACAGATAATAATTCAAGTGGTGTCTAGTTCACAGAGTTCATGTTTTCTCCACATGCCAGCACTGACTTCCAGACATTTCCCAACATCATTTAGCACAATTAATATCTGTAGAAAATTAACAACCACACTCTCCAAAGACTTTGGTCCCTCAGGGATTACCCAGAATACCCTGCCTTCAGCTTGTCCTTGCCTGTGTCTTCCTGACAATAAAGCTAGTGATAAAAAAGAGTGCATGAATCAAATTATGCACTGAACAGAGGATAGAGTGGGCTTGCCCTTCAGGTCTCTGAAGATAAATTCAGTACACAGATTTCCATTCAGCATTGCAGTCAACTGTGTATATGAAATGTGTTGAAACATAAGAAGGAGAGCCAGAGAGGAAAAGAAATAGGTTGTCTTTAAGGTCTGGATGAAGCAATTTATGAGAACACAAATAAAGAATGGATTATGTGTAAATGATTGTGGGAGTGCCTGGCATGACAGTTGTTTTGCAAACACTCTCCGGTCATGGTGAGGATGCAGACTAGCTATTTAAGGACTCCCAAAGCCTGAGTTTATGGAAAGAAATTCAGTGACAGTACAATAACCTCCGAAAGGAAAGGGGGAAAAACTAGTTTCATATGAAATCTTTCAGAATGGACTAGAAGAATTAACACAGTAAGAATTTTAGCTGCAACCTGGGAGTCAGTTGAGTGGGGGAGGTATGAGCAGTGTATGAGACAATCTGATAAATATTTCCCAGATGTAAATTCTCCGAGTTCAGGTTTTCAGAAAATAACAAAACTCTAACTTGGTTCTCTTTGGCTTTTGCTTGGGAATTTGAAACACTGCTTAGCTAGAGAACGGAAAAATCAAGACTGTGAAAAGGCTGATAAAAGGATACAGTTGTGCCTTTGTTGAAGTTGTCATCATAATTTCTCAGGAAATGTAGACCATTTTGATCCCAGAATATATTTACATAAATTACAAGGAATAACAGGAGAGAAAGCCCCCTAACTTCTTGTTATTCTGCATTCAGAGTTTCCGGGCTGTGCTGTACCAACAGCTGCATCCTTGCACAGACTGCTGATCCCTCCAAGAGATGCTTTGCCTGGGGCTGTAGGGACTGCTGGTTATTTTAGCCTATCTTGAGGAATAGTACAACATAAATGTTAGCTTTCATGGTCGTATTTTAAACAAAAGCATTTTATCAGGCAACCTGAAGTTGCATAAATTGAGGACTACTTGAAACAGAAATATGAGATTTCCCTAAGTCCCTCAAGTTACTGGCTGGTGGTGTGAGGCCAGACCAGATCATTACATACTTTTACTTTATGCCTAGATGCCCACCACCAGCTTCTGCCAGAGACGGAGCACAGGGCGAGATGGATCCCCCAGTCAAACCCAGTCCACGTGTTCCTATGCTGATATGTGCAAGTTTGTAGTCTTGGCAACACCTCCTCAGCACGATGGAGAAAGTCACCATTTACTTTAAAAGAGAACAAATAATCTGCAGCATGCAATGTATATTATAATTCTGCAATTTCTTGCGTAATGGTGAACAACCCAAGTACTAATATAAATGGTTAATAAATTCCTAGTCTGTGACCTTGTCACCAGTGATTGCAGCCCCTGTCATTCACTTGATGAAAGCCCATGCCAGGCTTCAGCCCAGCTCCCTGACCTGAACACAGCCTGTTTGATCAGATAATAACAGCCAGCTTCTTTAACCTCTTTGCCTTTGCACGACCCGCTCTCTAGATGGAAAAGTTTTAGTGTCCTATTTCTTTTATAATTTTATTTTTTGCCCTTTAAGAGTGTAGAAAGGTTGTGCACCAGCCTGCTTCAGCACTATTCACCTTCTATTTGAGGAGGCAGTAGTCCAGCTGAGCAACTTGAGATGCCTCTATCCCATCTGCCTGGGGAAGCTGGCCTGACCCATGGGACTGATTCCCAGGGACTGGTATTTGATTTCTGCTTCTGCTAACCTCTTCTTGAAAGATCCTGGGTAAGGCACCTTCTCTAATTGGCTCTTGTCCTTTGACATGGCTTATACAACAAAAGAACCCACTTGTCACAAAGTGTCTAACTCTGCTACGCAGATAAATGTATCCAGCTACAGAAGCCATCTAAGCTCTCTGTTGTATTCATTTACATGTATTTCTGGGAAAGGATCTGGATGGAACTTTTAAACAGAGGTGACCAGTTGGGTGGTCAGTGGAGGGAGATCAAGTATCATTAGGAACTTCTAAAATCTACCCCTCACCTAAAACTTACAATATCCAGTGACACGGACCATTTCCTTAAAAAACAACTATGTCCCCCTTTAGTTCTGTTTATTGAAAAAACAACAACCACAAAAGACCAATAAAACAAGAGGTTATGGTTTCGCAATTCTAGGAGCACGGTGCCCTTCCACGCTATGCATGACACACTTTGCCAGTACTTCCCTTTTCCTGCATTTAATTCCTTTCATATCCCCTCTCATATTTCCTGTCTCCCGGAGATGAATACCATCTGTTGCCCGCACTTCATGATTCCTCAAACTTCTCGGCGCCCTCCACTCCTCACCCTCCGGGGCCGCCGCTCCCGGTGCCCTCGCACGGCCCCGGCCCCGCGGCGCAGGCGGCCTCGGGCGCGCCCCGGGGGCAGTGGCCGCGCTGCGGGCGGGGCGGCTCCGGCCCTCCCACCTCCTCCGAGCGGGGCCGAACCGAGCCGAGCCGAGCCGACAGGGGCGGCGCCGAGCTGAGCGGGGCAGAGCCGAACCGAGCGGGGCAGAGCTGAGCTGCGGCATCATGCTGGGCATGGTGAAGAACTCGCTGCTGAGCACGGTGGAGGCATGGCCTTACCGCCTGCTGAGCAAGGGCGAGAAGGTCTGTGCCGGGGCGGGCGGCCGGCGCTGTTCCCTGGGCGGTTCTGCTCTAAGGCGCTGCGAGGGAAAGCGGGTATCACCCCCGGGCAGCGCGTTCCTCCTGGCAGCGCCTCCATCCCCATCTCCTTCCCCAGGATCAGGTCAGCTACGAGGAGAGGGCGTGCGAGGGCGGGAGGTTCGCGGCGGTGGAGCTGGTGGGGAAGCCGTTCGACGAGGCCTCGAAGGAAGGGGCAGTCAAGCTCCTCAAGTACGTCGGAGGAAGCAACGACAAGGGTGAGAGGGGCTTGGCGGATGTTTATGGTTGAGGCTTGGTAAAAGCAGGATGGATGGAGGCAATGGCACTGCAGGCCTGCCTGGCTTGTGGCTCCTGGCACTGGGGGCTCTTTGGTGGGGATGGCCCCTCACTGGGAAAAATAAACTTGCCAGCCAACTCATGCTATGAGTCCGCTTATAAGCCGTCTCTGTTTCAGGGTGAAATCTCAAAAATTATTTGTTTAAACAGGAATGAATTACCTTGCAGCTGGGATAACATGAGGACAGGCAGACATATATCTATCACAGCTCCCTGGGTGAGCAGTAGCTGATGAAATCCAGGGTATCTGGGACAGTTCAGTTCTGTTATGTGCCTTTGTGGGCAGTGAAATAACAGTTATGACCTTGGTATTTTATCTGGCTATTTTTATTAATGAAAGGGTAATGAACAATGAGCATCCTTTTTAATGGTATATCGTAATGTTTTATGGCAGTGCTTCCAGGTGATTGCTTCTAATTCTCATTTTACTGAAGTGTGCACATTTTAACCACTCATAGCAGGAGAAGGCTACAGAGTAGCTCTGAGGCAAATACGTGTTCTGGAACATGTTTTCCAGCATCTAGTAGAGTGACTAGTGTAGTCTCTATAGGAGTAGGAGGTGGGTGCAGTGGGCAATGGTATTTGCAGCAACAGTTTTGGAAAGCTGATGATCGCTGTCGCTGTAGTAGAAAGGGTGCCTTCTATAACATGTGACACAAACACAGATATGACATCCAAGGAAAATAAATGAGAAAGATGGCTTGATCTCAACTGTTTTTATGGCTGCCTGATCATGAGGTTTAGAGTTTCCCTACTGCTTCAAGAAGAGTGAAGAAAACTGGTCTTCAGTGCCATATGGTACTTCTTGGTGGTAATGACTAGGAAAAAACCATGATGTTCCTGGAGTGTGGACAGCAGGGACAGTCCTGATGAAAACCATAACAGCACTGAGGTTTGGGGCACTGGAACTTGTAGAATGTCTGGAAGTATTTGGAAGGTTTTAAGAGAAAGCTCCTGTCACCCAATATTGGCTGTGGGCTCACGACTAAGTGCAGATAGTATTAATTGAAATGCTGATGTAGATTTATACTGCCGATGGCCTGCCCTGGAGCTACAGACCCTGCTGTCTTACAGCTGATTTGTCAGAAGAACAGAGTGTCTCATAGAACCACAAAAGCAACTCCATTAATAAAAAGCATTCCAGAGGGACACTTATTTCCCAGGCTCCTGGTGTGGAGAGAGAGCTTGGCCCAAGCAGAAGCCCTATGATGGACGTTCTGCTTCCCCAGAGGAGCCCACTCCTGACAAGGAGTTTGTTCTTATGAGAAGTTTTCCAAAACTAAAATTAGCTTTTGTGAATTCCCTGTTAAGTTTGTGAGTTCCTGAGAGCCTAGTCTTCTTTAGTCATGTCTATGTGTCTATTTCAGGGGTTGGAATGGGAATGACTGCTCCTGTCTCCATCACTGCTTTTCCTGCTGAAGATGGCTCCTTTCAGCAGAAGGTGAAAGTCTCTCTGCGGATCCCGAGCCAGTTTCAAGACAACCCTCCTTGTCCTACTGATGAAAGCATTAAGATTGAAGAAAGACAGGAGATGACCATTTATTCCACGTAAGGAATGCATCCTGGGATCTCCAGTCTCAATTGATGAGGTCTTTAGGGTGCTCTGAAGAGCAGCATTTGTTTTACCAGGTGACTTGTTGTATAAGGGGTGCATGTGGCAGAAGGAGATGGAGGAGTATGTCTAGACTGAAGACAGGTGTTTTTTGTCACTTCTTACCCCTGGTCATGCTGCACTGATTTGGAATATGGATTTTTTTCCACTGGGTAAACAAACATGGAGGCTAGCCTTGAAAGATACTGTGCCATTTCTATTCTATGAATCTATTGTTTTTGCCACTTTCTTGGTTCCAGATTGTTCATAGTCATTAAGAATGTTCTTTGGTGTGGTTCACATCAAACTGTCCACTGAAGCCTCATTGAGATGGACTCATACCAGACTCCACCATGGAAACAAGCAGCCACTGCATTGCTTCAAGTCACCTTTGAATGTCTTGGGCTGTTGACTGACAGCCTGGACTCAAACTATCACCACAATAGCAATAAGCTTTTCACCCTGTCTTTACCCTTTGGAGGTTCCCCTCCACACTTTCTTGAACTATTTTGGCTGACTTTGACTTCTTTCTTGCCTCTAACTGCTGCTTGGCCTTTGCCCTGGGTGTGGGCCACTTCTGCAACATCAGCCTGTTTTGTCTCAAACATCGGCCCTGAGGGAGGGTGGTGAGGTGCAGGCTGATGTGGAAACAGTTCCTGTTGCTGGGTGGTTGACATGAACCAGACCCATTTCAGTCCACCCCTTTTAAATATCATCATGTTCTGTAATCATCAGTTGTCTGTTCCTTCATCCCCTTTTTCTTGGGCTAGCTAGAGGCTGGCTTTCCTTCATGATCTTTCCAGCAGACGGTTGTTCACACCACAGTAAACATGGTTGTTGACAGCATTGATGAGGACTGTGGCCTGAGCTGACTGGGAGATAGCATTGTGTTTTAGAAAGTTGTTTCTCTGATATGGTGCTGATTCACAGGGCAGGGCCATTCTGCTGGCTGACATACATGGGGCTGTTTGGAGAGATCTCTTCGGGGCTTCCCAATGGATGACTGCACCTTGGCTGTGTCACCCATGAGACTTCATCTGTTCCAGATGAAGTGCGCTGCTTCACAATGAACAGTGCATGCATGAGTGCATGTTGGCAGGGCCTGGATCAAAATGTGTGTCTAAATATACTGTGGCTATATATGTGGCTCTCTCTCTTAATTTTGTGCTTTGCCAGGACTGCTCAACACCTCTCTGGTTTCTTTGCAGGCAGTTTGGTGGCTATGCCAAAGAGGCAGATTACGTGAACTATGCTGCCAAGCTGCAGGCTGCTCTGGGGACTGATGCTGCATACCGCAAGGATTTCTACTTGTGCAATGGTTATGACCCCCCCATGAAGCCTTACGGACGCCGCAATGAGGTCTGGTTTGTGAAGGAGTGAACGTCTGGCTCCCCGTGGTGCTGCCTTGCACTGATAGCCTCCCCACACTATGCCCCTGTCCTCTTCAAAATAAACTAATAATTCAACAGAGGCAAAAAACTATCACTGCCTTTCTCCATGCCTATGCCTTAGTCTTTTTTGGACCATAAAAGTAATTTTAGAAGAACACTTGCTGATCCACTTGATGGTCCCGCTCCTTCATTCCAGACCAGGTCCTCAGCCACACAGACTCTCTTGATCTCTCCGTGACTTGTTTTTATCTCCTTTGTGCTTCCAGAGTTCAGTGCTGAGAAAGCCAAAAGTACTTAATTGACTGGTGCCTGCCAGGAGTCACATTCAAGTGTAGGCAGACTATTCGTCTCACCTGAGACGGGCAGGGGAACATGACAAAAGGGCATACAGAGACTTCTTTATCTCCTTCAGTTTGCTGCAGCTGTAAAATGCTGCTTTTATCTTTGCCATTCCACAAACAGTCTAAAGGGACACGGTCATTGCTGCCAACGCAGCATAGTGAAAATAAATATCCGTTACATTAATTCAGAGTATGCAGAAGAGCAATGCTTCTGTCATCTGTCTGAGAAATGCCATTCAGAGAAAGATCCAGATTCTGTTTGCAGCTTTCTTCTGTTTGAGGAGAGATGGTGTGATGTGTGCTGTGTCTTCATCTCAGCTAGCAGCTGGACAATGTGTTTCCTCAAGATTGTTTCCTCACCTTCCTATTACTTTTGTGTAACATTTCTTTAAAACTAGCCTGTGCAAGGGCCAAAGCAGAAATGTGTGTGGTTATCTAATTGAGTTAGAGAAATGCAAGGCTGGGAAGAAAGCAAATGCTTATTACTTGTGATCTGAGCGTGCATTTGAAGAATGGTGAACATATGGTGAAACTGCCATGGGTGCCAAGCTAAAAAAATTTTTTTAAAAGGTGTCAATTTTTTAAGGGCCACTCCGACCAGCTGTTTTCTTTAGAGGAGGAAAAGGAAGAACATGGCCATTCTGGAATACATGTACTTGGGTCAAATAATGAGTAGCCTTTTAGAAACTTCAAGCACAATAGCAAGTGTGGGTCATGTTTCAGGAAGAGTGGCAATGTTGAAATGTCAGGCATTGAACCAGCATTTTAGCTGTTGGCTCTGCCAGGGAGACAGCAGAATGCCCACAGTGGGAACACTCTCACAGCCTGCTACTGGGTGTGTATAATTACCTGTGCTAGGAGAGGTGTGGTCCTCTGGTGGTGAAGTGCCCCACAGTTCAGGTGCTTTCCAAAAGCCATTTTCCCCTGGAGCTGAAAGAGACATTTGTCAGATGGCATCTTGGCTTCTGGCTGGTCAAGCTGTTGCACGTGTACCTGCTTTCTGAGAACAAATCTCAGCAGTAAAAGGAGAAAACCTGAGGTTTTGATGTGCTTTCCTTTTCTCTCTTGCTGAGCCATATAAAAGCTTTGCTGCGAGCTTCATGAGAATTTTAATCACCTGTGTGAAAGAGCAGCTAGTTCAGGATGGCTAAAAAGAGCAGATATCATTTAATTAAGCAAAAAACAATGACGGGGAAAAGCTATTAGCTGTGGTTAGTGATTGCAGTGCAGGGGAGGAAGAATAAAAAGAGAAATCAAGACAAACAAAGAATTAGGCTTTTGAAGGAATTTTTGAAGCAGCAGATGCCCTTTTAAGTGTGTACCTGAATCCGAAGGGACCATTCATGTCCCAGATTATTTTAATCTGTGCGGGTGAGGAATGGAGGAGCACAGTATTGTCCAGTTTATGCGTCCCCAAGTTCATTTTGGAGCTTTGTGTGGATACAGTCTGGTGACCTGTAGTGAATGTCCTTCAATGATCAAAACTTTGAAATTTCTCAAAATTTATCTTGTGAAATCTCAGATGTTAGGGATGCCAATAATAAAGCTGGTATAAACAGAGCTGCACATCTTAGCAGCATGGTGGGGTTCTTTTATAAAATGCATACCCTCTGAACAGAGAGTAAGAGCTTCAGACCCATCACTGAGACTAAACATCTGTAGGCTCTGCCCATGCACCCCTGCTACTGCAGGGCTTTTGCATCAGGCAGGCAGGATAGAATTTCGTAAACATTGTTAAATAATGTCAAAGCCTTATGCAAACTGAATTGCCTTTTTTGTACACACAAAGATGCCTGTGTTTTGTCTGCATTTTCTACAATTTTGAAATAAATAAAAAATAATGTTGTGATTTACAACTTCTCTGCTGATCACTGACTTTGTGAGCTCAGTGGGAGTAGCTGATTTGCTAGACCGTAGGTTGCCACTTTATCTTTCTGTCTGGGGTACTAATCATGTCACAGCATTTATAAATAGTCATAATGCTTTTTTCAATAAATCACTATTTTGAGTATCCTGGTGTGGCCCTGCAATATCTGACTATGAGAGACAGGAGCTGATGAAATGATCTCCTTTGTTTGTTCCAGCCATTGAGATGCTTTGAGCACTGTATTTGTGTTAATGTAGAAACAAGGGGGCTGCTCACCTGACGAAAATTATGTGTGCCTGTGGCTGGGGTTCACAGGCAGTGAACACATTGATGTTCAGGCAAATACTCATGATCGATTTTCAACATGATCTGTGATCCAGAAATGTTAGGCATTTTGTCCCATTGAGGTCCATCTAGCTTGGTGCCCTGTCCCTGTGATGGACAGGAGTGGGTACCTGAGACAAGATTACGTGAACAGTGCAACTGTGGGCTCAGACCTCCTCTAAATATTTCCCTGTCTCTAGTACAATGTAGCCCAGGCATTTTTGTTATTGTGCTTGGTGGACCCAGGTAGATTTTATCTCATGCATTTGTCAGGTAGCTTTCTAGAAAGAAAGTGACGTTACTATCCATGGAATCCTTTTGTCCTTCCTTGGTTATGGAAGGGTAGAAATACTCTTTGTCTGAGGGTTTCCAGCGGGCTGTCTCTCTGCTCCTTAGGCAGCTGGGTCAGTCAGCTTTTTGATATGCCTCTGTCACCGCAAGTGAATGTTTATTTGGACAGCCAGAGTTCCTGTTGACATTGGAGGATTTCCAGCTACCTCTTTGTACTGGGGCCAGAAGTCAGAGGTGCGTTCTGGATTTTGACCCAAGGCCAGCATGGCCACAGACACGGTTACATGCAACTGACTCCTGAACTGATGTTAAAACAAAACAAATTTTCTCCAAACCCTGCAGTATTTGTTCTCTGAGAGATTAGAGTGCAGCAGATTGCCTAGAGAACTCCTTGCTTCTCTTCTGTGCCTGTGCAGTGTCCTTTTCTGTCTCCAGTGAATGCTGAAATTGAGAGATTTTGGCGCTTTTCAGTTGTTTCACAGGGCACCATGGTGTTGCCTATTGTGTGTTGATTTAAGAGGATGGTGCCGGGGAAACTGAAGGGTGGATGTTTCTCCATGCTGAGCCCCCGGCACTGCCGGAGGTCGCCTTGCTGGGTTGTTGGGATGTGGCGGGTTTGCGAGTCAAACACTGCACTGCTGCCCGTGGCCCCTTTCCCAACGTCTCACTTGTCAGTGCAGTGGAACAGCTCCACAGCTGCCTGTGCTGCCTGCTGGGCTGGACAGGCTCAGCAGGGGAGTGGCCCTGGGAATTATCATTGCCTTCCAGAGGCAGGAGTGCCCTTGCTGCTTTTTAGCAGCTGGGCAGGTCCCTCTCAGTGCTATGCAAAGCAGTGGTATGATGGCAATAGGACTGGCCACAGGAAGGGCTACGTTTAAACAGAGCCAAATTTAAAAGCATAATTTTGATGGGAATTACGCACGTGCCATGTAGATTTAGCTGTGCTGGATATACAGCCTTCCTAAGCTACCCCACTTGTTAGTAAGGAATTTTCCTGCTGGTATTAACCGTGGCAAACCCTATATATTTTTATATATGTATGTACATGCATATGGGTATAAACGTATGTGTATGCAGTGTGTGTGTAGACCAGCTACTTTGATCTATTGTTTGGCTTCGGTAGTCCATGAACAGCTCACTAGAGTGAATGCAGCCACAGGGTGAACATTTGCAGACTGAAGTTTTAAGACTGCTAGGATGAGAGCTTTGTTAGCTTCAGAAAGAAATACTTTACTTTGTAGACACGTGCCTTAATATATCTAACACTGCATTAAGAAGACAACAGCCTTTATAAAAGAGCTAATTGGTTAAGTTGTCCAGATACATCTTGCCAGACTTACAACACTCCAGTCTCTTTGAGGGGATGGGTGATCTACGGTGAATGAGGAAGTAACATCATTATTTCCCCATTTTCATCAATCCCCATGGCAAAGAGTGCGTGAGCAGCTATTGTGCTTATGGTCACAAATTTTCAGTTTTGTAATGCTGCCCCAAGGCGATGGGTCAGAGGAGGAAGATTGTGGCTCCTAGCTCACGTCGTTCCTCCCTGTTGTAATTACAATAATACTTCTTTTAGAATAGTGCTCTGAGGAGCAGTTCTCTTTCTTCTGTGACAGCATTTCAGCCACACTGAGCTAAAAAAGAAATGCATCTCTTTTAACAGGACCATAAGTAGCTTTGGATGTATAACACCTCTATAAAAGTGCTTGGCAACATGATTTATTAGAGCGGGATCAGTGGTAAAAGTGACTTCTCTGACAGTAATGGATGAAACACTTCCAGCATAGCTACTCTGTCTCTGCTTGGTGCCTATGCCAACAGCAGGCAGGTTTTGTCAGCTCATTCATAATCTCTGCTTTGCTCTCAGCAGAATCCGTTGCACAAGACAGGTTTCAGCCATGGCAGATGCTTTTTTTCTAGTCCTCTGTGGGAGCTGCTGCAGAAGATGGGTCAGTGCAAATGCTGCTTGATTTCTGAGACTCTGTCTGCTTAATTCTACATCCACGGCCTCTACCTAGGTGGGCGTTGGGTGCATGCCACTCCCATACCCCTCACTGCTGCCCACCCCCATGAAGAGAAATTTGAGTGATGGGGGTGAAAGGAGCTGCACTGTTCTTAGACTGAGTGTGAAGTCTGGCTGATCAGCAGCCCAAAGTCCCATAGAAATCTCAGATGTATCTTCTGTGCAGTCCCTGGGAGAAGACTGGGTTGAGGAGCCTGAATCTAAGGTGCAGATTTTTAAAAGCACCAGTGGAAGTGAAAGATCCCAGAAACCACATCCTGCAATATACCATGTGCTGCAGCACCCTTATCTGCATTGTGACTTGAATGACCTTGGGTGTGCAATGTGACCCGGCTCTGGGGCTCCTTGTGGTGGGGCAGGAGAGCCCAGCCTGTGCCACGTGGGCAACTGCACCACCCACCCCCACTGTGGCTGGACTTGGAAGCTAGCTGGGTTCTAAGATGTTTGTGTTCGGGATGTGTCTTCTTCAGCACATGAAAACAGGGAAGGATTGCCATGGCAATTATTCTCGAGTATTTTTCCAGTGTTTTCCAATCTTATTCATTTTTTCTTAGATCCTTAGTGTTTAATTTAGGGCCTTTCCTAATTGGAGATCAAAAATCCAATTGAAGTGAATTTTCTGATTAGGCAAAGGGTTCGGACACCTTCCCACGCAACTTCTGAAGTACAAGATCAACAGAATTGAATGTTGCTGTGAGTAAGAGAGATCCGAAATTTGAAATGCTTTGTACCCAGACAAATGAAATAAATGAAGCCTTTTACTTAAAGCAAAGCATTGAAATAAAAGATAGCGTACAGCATGACAATTTTGGGCACACCCTTGCTGGTAGATCCTTCTAGGTTGTTTCATCACTGACTGTAGACCTTCCCAATCTTCTGTATGACTCAGCTTTGTGAAAGAACATATTTCCAAATCAACATGTGCTGGCTCATTGAAGTATCTTTCATGAACTGTAGTATTATTTAGTCTGGGTACTGTGAAGGGGATGGTCATTGCAGTGGTGTTTCTTTGGGGTAATTACCGTGCCTCTCATTTTCCAGTACCTTGCTTACGCTTTGTGTATGTTTTGGCTGGGATAGAGTTAATTTTCTTCCTAGTAACTGGTGTGGGGCTTTGCTTTGGATATGTGCTGAAAACAGTGTTGATAATACAGAGATGTTTTTGCTATTGCTAAGCAGTGCTTACACGGAGCCAAGGCCTTTTCTGCTTCTTGTTGCAAGTAGGCCAGGGGAGCACAAGAAGCTGGGAGGGGAGAGAGCAGGGACAGCTCACCCCAGCTGATATTCCATTCTATATGGTGCCACACAGCACACAAAGTGGGGGGAAGAAGGGAGGGGGGATGTTCAGAGGGATGTTATTTTTCTTGCCGAGGAACTGTTCCATGTGATGGGGTCCTGGTGTCCTGGGGATGGCTGAAACTCCTACCTGCCCCTGGCAAGTGGTGAACTAATTGCTTGGTTTCCTTTGTTTGCATACGAGGCTTTTGCTTCACCTATTGAACTGTCTCTATTTCAATCCACAAGTTTTCTCACTTTTATTTTTCTGCTGCTCTTCCCCATCCCACCAGGGTGGGCGAATCCGCGAGCAGCTGTGTGGTGCTTCATTGCTGGCTAGGGTTAAACCATGACACACTTGCACACCAATACCTATGTGTGGGAAACCCAGGCTGGAGGAGAAGAAGACATCCTGTGGAGGTGTAGGAAGGAGAAGGCCGATGCCTTGGTTGTGCTGTCTCGGGGGAGGGCGGTGTGAGGGCGGGTTTGTTGAGCGCCGTGTCCTTGGTGCCCCGTACCTCCCGCACTGGCCCTTTGCCTTGGTGGATGTTGGTGGGGAGGCTGACAAGCCCCTTCAACAGGGCTTATGCCGTGATGGCTGCAGCACAGTTAATCACAGAAGAGGGACCGGAGATCCCTCCCAGCTTCTCTAGCCCTGCCTTGGGACAGACTACGACTCCTCCCAACAGTAGGGCCCAGGGAACAAAGATCTGCCTGGAAATTCCCTGCCTGACTCTCCTCCCGCTGTGTTGCCATCTGCTTTGCATAAGATTCTGGTATACGCCTTTGTGGAAAGCAATGCTCTTCCTCTGAGGACATCTTTGGCGCAGCTTCCCTGGAGGGACGAAATCCTGAGGCACAAAGTGCTGCTGAGACTGTTCTGAGTGCTCGTCCCTCTCCCAAGGCCAGGAGGGAAACAGGAATGACTATTTTATGAGATACTGTGTCTTGGGAACCTGGTCTAAAACACCCTCAAGTTGGAAACCTGCCCAGCTGATTTCAAAATGATGAAAGCTGTCTTGCAGGTTTTGATCCAAATGTGGTAACAGGCCCTGGAGCAAATGGAGATGGAAAAAATGGGTGCAGTTTCAAGCACACAGGGTGCCCAGGTGCGGTTTTGTTCCTCCCAGGTGTATTTGTTAATCTGCCTGTGTGTTGACCCCTGTGTAGCTTCATGCCACATCTCACCAGGCATGGCAGTGGCACTGCTCCCATGTGGGGTAGGCAGTATCCCACTTTGCCTCTCAGGTGTGGTTTGTATCAGCTTCTAAATGGCTGCATAGGACACCTCTCTGAATCCAGGAACGAAGGCCAGATCTTGAACCAGGGGCCTCGTTTGGCCAGAGACAGCTCTCCACAGAGCTGGTTTGTTAACAGGCAACAGGAGTTCATCTATTTTTCATCATGATGATGCTATTTCTGAATAAGAGAGAAAAATGCCGGCTTATTTCTGAAGCATATGATTTAGTTTTTGGCCTTTAAAAATTTGTTTATTTTGAATGGAAGCCCAGAATGCACATAATGTAGCAAAAAATTGCAGATACAGACAGGGATTTTTGTTTCACCTTTCAAGTTACTCCCACTCCGATGCTAAAGCAGTAGCATTTGAAAAGGCTTTGGATGTTTTCCCTTTCCTTGGAAAGAAACAAATAAAAATAACAATCCTGAAGCAATACTAAAAGCACCTTCTTCCAGATAACTCTGCTGAAAGCAGCAAGGTACAACCAGGCACACCACAGAGATGAGGAAAATATCCTGGGAGCTGCCACCCTGACAGAGAGTTTCCCTGTGACTGCAGTTCCTGCTCCTGGGACATGTAGCAAGGGGATGAATGTGAGCTCCCCAGACAGTCCTGATGTGAAAGTAAGCACAATTGTTTTCTGAAATGTTTGATCCCATAATCCACAAATCCGTTTATCATAAATAGCCTTTCAAATTGTTGTGACAAACTCTTCTGGACTGAATCCAGCTCCTGAATTATAAGAAGCTAAAAATGGTGTCTATTCCCATGGCTATAGACAGAGAGATGCTACTCAGCAACAAATGCACCACCAACTGCCTTAAAAATAGCCCCTGTGGAATTATTCAGTGTTTGGGACTTGTCATTTCATAGGGGTAAAAATGGATTCATTTTAGCACAAAATATGCGTAATATGTATCCACAGCTTCATAAATAGCATTTATAAAATTATGTGTATAATTTTATCTTAAATTAATGCTGATCAAAGAGACAAAACAATCAACAAGAACTTAATACAAGTTTTGTTCTTAGATAAATGTAAGACTTTTGTCTTAGAAATGCAAGTGTCAAAAGAGACCTTCCTCCCTTCACCCCTCCTCCCTTTTTTTCTTTAAGACAGCTTTAGGGAAAACACTTGAAAATGCTGTCATTATGGCAAATGTGATAGCTATAAGCTGAAGAAGAAGCCTGGCCCACAGTTGTTACCCCACAAAAATTAATTCCATGGCTCTAGCTATTCTGGTTTTCAAAATGTAGGCCTTTATATCTCTTGGGGTTCCAGGTTTTGCAAGTGGAGTCACAAATATGGTGGATATTCAGTTGGTGAGATGGTGCTCTGAGAAATAACTGGGTCAATAGCTGGAACATAACTTGAATTGCCGCTTAGAGGAGCATTTGGGTATCATGCTCTTTGTCTTCCTCTCTGGTTATTCTGCTTCCTTTCACCTCACTTGCCCTTGCAGCAATCATGCAGGGCTGATGCATTGGTACTGGTGGGTGGGGGTCCTGGAGGCCTCGTTGGAGGGTCCTGGGCATCTTTCCTTTTCCACCTATGGGCTCTGCTGAAAGGGAGCAGGTACAAATATGAAGGCTTTGCTGCTGCCCTGCTCCAGGCTTTCCTGTCCACCCTCTACCCTGTAGGGCCTGGCTGCAGGTGGAATGTCCTTCTTGCCTCTAAAGGTGCTCAGTAACAATCTGTAGCAGCCTAAGCCCCAAGAAAGGGTGGAAGATAGGGCTGGTAAACCAATATCCTGGGAAACCGTGTTGCAAAATTGGAGCAATAATATAGCAGAACAAAATGTGAGGCCTTGTAGGCATGAACAACAATTTTGTTACTGAACAGAAGTGTTTTTGTTCACTCACACTTGCACACCTGTACTCAGGTGCAGGTGGATGCCAGCATCTCAGTGGTGGTTTGCTCTGGGTCAGATTGCCCCAACCACCTCTGATAGTCCTGAGTGGGGACTGACCAGCAGAGGAGTGACCCATGGCCTGCTGGGAAGCAGGGTGGAGAGCTGGACTTGTGAGCAGGAGGATGTCACCCCTATAAAACATCACTCCTGTACAACGTCATGCCTCAAAGCTGTGTTTGTGAAGTCTCGGGATATAACGTATGAGCAGACTTGGTTGTCATGTCCTGATCAGGGGGGCTGAGATACATTAGAAGTGGGATTTAGCACCTGAGAGGAGAGAATAAAACAGACTTCCCAGAAAAATGCAATGGCACAAGATAGCAACTTCACCTGAAAGAGGTCCTTCAAATTGTAAAGTTTTTCCTTAGAAATCAGCATTTTAAAAACTTTTTAAATGAAGTGCATAATTTTTTATTTGGAAAAAACCTCTTAGAATAGTACATTTTAAAATATTTCACAAAAGTCAGAAGTATTTTCTGCTTAAAATTACATTCCTCTTACCATTTTACTGAAATTATTAAATGGTTTCTAGGGCAACTTACCAAAAGCATTAGGGTTCACTTTTCTGTTCCTTGAAGGGTCAGGGAGGTCTTCATCAGAGAAATCAAGGAATAGACAAAAAAGGCAGAACTGTGCTTTGATGTTTTCTCACCCCTTGCTGAAGCAAAAAAAAAAAAAAAAGAAGCCTGTTAATGTGATAAAAAGGAGTGAGGCTAACTGGAGATTTATGCCCTCCTGGAGACTTAGTGTGTCAGCTCTCCTCCAAGTTCTCTCATGCTATTTCCATGGCAACTCCATATAATGATAACTCCCACAGATTTTCTCCTTTTATCTGTTATTTTGGTCCCAGATAGTGCTGGAGTTGAGGCATACATTTCTTTCACACCATTTGATGCCCATCGACAACCAAAGTAAATAATGTCCTCATTCTTCAGGTCTTTAGAAAGCACAGTTGGTTCACAGCCCTTTCAGGAATTCACCTGCAGAGCTGGATGGAGCTGAGGCAGGAAAAGCAGTGCTACAGATGCTCAGAGGAAGCTGCAAAGGATGAATGCTCACTGTCAGCACAATGTGACAAGATTACATTCCACTCCTGCTTTTCTTCTCCCCTTGGCCAGGGTAACAGATGGACACTGAGGAGGAGGCCATGGTGTCATGGGAGGGTGGATGGTTGGGTGCAGGGAGCTGCATCTCAGCTGTTCTGCCTGGCAGACAGGAGGTCATTCTGCCTGACTGGGAGATGCTCCCATTCTCCCTGATGTCTGCTCATGATTGCAAATCTGGTCCAGCTCATGAGACAAGGATCAGGAGTTTCAGCCAGCCGTAGCTGCAGCCAGAAAAAGCAAGTGCCACTAACCCATGACTTCCTCCCTCTTATGAAATCTCTGCAGCAAGATGCTGCTGGCTGATTTTACACAGCAGAAGTGGCAGGCATGCAGCTTGTTCTGGGAAACTGCACTTGCTTCATCTAGCTGGTAGGGCAGGACAGGCCAAATATTAGTGCTGGAGTGGAGGGTCCACAGAGATCCTGGAGTCCAGCTGCCAGTGTGGGCTGAACTGAGCTTCTGTGCTTGGTTTGCAGTTGAGTGCCAGGGACAACAGGACAGTCTGAATGTGAAGACCTATACCAAACATCCCCTTACTTTTGCCCTGAGAGCATCCAGATATTTTGACACTCCTCATTTCTTCCTACAGAGGCTTCTATTTAAGCAGATGAGCAATGCTAGGTGAGAGGACATCCTCCTCCAGGAAGGGATCTTAAACCTTATACTTGATAACAGTGTCCCTTCTGAGGAAGGCTGCTGCTCAGAAGAGCTGTCCTACCTGTTTGGTCCCCTCTGTCCTGTAAACCAGATGTTGGTGGGAGCATTTCTCCATTATAGGGAGGGGAAGGAGGGCACAAGATTAGAGTCATATAGGTTGGAAAAGACCTCCGAGATCATCAAGTCCAATCTTCAATTGAATGCTACCATATCCACTAAGCCATTATCATTAAATTCCATCTCTACTTGTTTTTTGAGCACTTCCAGGCATGGTGACTCCACCACTTGTTGTAGTGTGAGTCCTTGCCTGGAAGAAGCCCAGGTTTGGCTCTCTTTTCTGAGTGACACAGAGCAATTCACCTGGGCGTGTAGGTGAGCAATCACCTAGACATGGTGAAAACTTGACCTTCACCTTTTGCCCTGAATGTAGGAAGTATCATTTCCCCACCATGCTAGCATGATGGAAGGATAAGCATGTGGAAGACCTTCTGAAGGACTCTTAGCAACTCAAAAGACATATAAAAACAAGACAGCAGAATTTCTGAATAGCAGATCCAAGGTCACCAATGCAAATTGGTGACCAGCACCTTGTCCATGTGTCTTGTGATGATCTCATCAAACACAAACAATACTCCATTCCCCAGAGTAGGACTGGGGTTGAGGCAGTGGGGTTAAACACAGTAACAAGTCTCTGTTAAGAGGGAGGCCACAAAGACATGTATTTAAAATCCTTATGTTTCCAAGTTCATGGGGTTTTTTTATTTCTTAGGATTATGCTAAGACACATATATCCATAAAAATGATTCCTTACTTAGACCTATGTATGTCTCTAAGGTGAGAAATAAAGTCAAAGAAACTTTTGCCATTGACTGTGCCTGTAAGAATTCAACTTTTTTCCCAATGTTCTGACATCAAATGTATCATCATGCTTTTATTAATTTCAGTGTGAGCATTGTATGCACAGCTGGAGGCAGAGCATGCCCCAAAAGCTGGCTACATTTGAAGAGTGCACTGTGAAAGAGAATTAAGGCGAGACACTAGCAAGGGTTTCATCTCTGGGATCCTGTAAAGGAGCATGCAGCTTCTTTCAGCATTTCCTCATTCATTCCAGAAAGTTCATTCCACTTTTAGAGAGTATTGCCAGGCAATAAAGACAAATTATATTCAAAAAAGGGCAAAACTCGTAACGAAACTTGCAGAGAGAGGACTTTCCCCTCCTCCCACCCCACATGTCTGAGAATTCAGAAAAAAGCACTTGTAGCTAGAACAAGGGCTAGACACCTTGGTAAATCTGGCTTTAGAACTACTGCTGTTGGATGAATAAGGTGATCGCCAAAAAACGAACTACTGATCTGGTGTGAACTCACTGGAATGCTTTGAACAGGTTAAAAATGGTTCATGGAGTATCTTGGTGCGTTCTGGGTAACTTGGCAGGAAAGGAACTGTGTGTTCATGGTGGATGCAGATACCGCAGTGCCGTGAGAGTGTTAAAATTTTGGAAGGGAGAGTCCAGCGTGGGATTAATGATTCCCTCTAGGAAAGGACCAGACAAAGGTATCCAAAAGTCAAGCACAACAGAAGCAGCCCAGCACACATTGACCTAGCAGCCCTTTCCCCGTGGGCCTTCATTTGTTTTTCACCTCAGAGAGAAGCCAGGGTTTGCCCAAACTGGGGCCTTGCTGAAGGCAGAGGCCAAGGCAGGGCTCTCACTTGTGCTGCCAGTGCCACAGAAGGCCCCAGAGCAAGAGGGCATTTCTTGGGTGCAGGGATCCCATCTCCACAGGCTGGCCTTGCAGGTTAGCCACATTTCCACGGACATCCTGGCACATGGGGAGAGGGTTTGGAGTGACAGTCAGTGAATGGAGTAAAATGGAAATGAAAATGAGTAGGGCAGGAGTGTTGAACTGCCTGAGGGTAGGAAGGCTCTAGTCAGGGATGTGGACAGGTGTAATGGATGGGTCAAGTCCACCTGTATGAGGTAGAGGGTGGCAAAAGGCTGGGTCCTGCACTTTGGCCTCTCCCACCCTGTAGTGGTTTCAGTGTTTGCTCATCTGTGAGATAATGATTAGGAGAGAATAAAAGAAAAGCAGGCCTAAACTTAAGAGTTACAAAGATAGTTTATTCACACACACACCAAAGAATGAGAAAAGAAAGGAAAAAGAAATTGAAATTTCAAAACACTTCTCTTCCTCCCCCCAATCTCTTCACTTTCCCAAAAACAAAATCCGTGGATTGCTCTGGGAGACGAGCCTCCCCGGACCTTTGGTGACTCGCCACCAGAAGAACCCAGTCCTCCCAGGGGCTTTCATGTCACAACCTGCAGCTGCCCAAGTCTGCAGATTGTGCAATCCCACCCATAGCAGCCTTTCCCTGGCTAGGTATGGGCCTCTCAGCTGGTTTGGGGTACCATTTCAAAATGCTTATCTAGTATCCAACAAAGATTCTCTCAGTCCACACTTTGACTAGAATCAGCATTCCCCAAAACTACCAAGAAATAGTTCATTCTCTCCATGGTCCTTCAAGAGAAAGTCCAGCCAGAATTGGCCACTCCTCCCTCCCTCCTTCCAAAAGCTTTCCACTTCTTCCATTCATGCTGTCTCTCTATCGCAGTGTCCATCCGCAGAGGAAGGAAGGGCTTAAAATCTTGTTCAGGTTCTCTCTCTTTCTTTGTCTGCCCTCTTCATTTGCCAGCTCATGGTGTCACATTTCAAAGGTGTGCTGGTGTTGGAGGATGGTGGGGAGACCCCATCCTTTTCTCAGGCTCAGTTCTGGGAAGCAAAGCCCAGGCCCCCTCACCACCACCGGCTGTTACACCGGTCAGCACAGGGCCTGGGACACAGCCCAGCGCTTCGCTCACTGCTGGCAAGGGGGCCCCTGGGACACTTCCTGGCCCCGCCCTCCCAGGCCACCATGCGGCCCCCGGGACACGGCCCGGCCCGCGCCCTGCCCGGCTGCC
>WAAE01005111.1:0-20400 GCA_013400495.1 Nicator chloris | reverse complement strand
TTATGTTATGTTATATGTTATATTATATTATTATTTACAGATATAAATTTTGTTACGATGTGAATATAACTTATCAATTGTCTCTTGTTTTAACCCTTGCCATCTGGAGGACATAGGATTTTCCCTCTTAAAATCAGGAGATGCTATTGTTCTGTGAGGCTGATCGAGGTCTGGCACAGGTTACCCAGGAGGTGATAGAGTTCCCATCCTTGGAGGTATTAAAGATTTGTCTCAACATGGTCCTGGGAAACATATTCTAGGTTACCTGCTTGAGCAGAGAGATGGACCAGTTGAACTCCAGTGCTCCCTTTTAACCACAACCATTCCATAATTCTGTGATTCTTCAGCAATACTTTTTCCTAGTAATTTCCGAATAATTCCATCATTCTTTTTATCTTCTTGAGTTCAAGAATCAGTCTATCCATAATCACTGTACCATCACTTCTCTCTGTGTTAGAAGCTATTATAGCTCCCAACTGATTTAGGAGCAGCTTGCTTTTATTTTTTTTCATTTGGTATTTTTCAACAATTTAGACATTTAATTCCCGTGCTACGTCACCATCTTCAACACATCTGAAATTCGTCATGGTAAGTGGTTTGGCTTTGACTATTTGATGAAGAATTGAAGAAATGTGACTACTGAATATTTTAATACTTGATATTTTGCCATTTCTTAGCTTAGTGTACTCAAACACACAATAGTTCAAAAATTGTATGTCCTTCCTATGTTAATCAAATTAACTAACTCCAATTTTCAATACATTTTTCAAACTATGATAGTATTCTTTGTGTTTTTAAATGGAAATTTGATGTATTTCCAAATTTTCAAGGTTACACATGCTTCTAACCCTATATTAAATTATATAAAAATGGATTGCCCTTCTGACTGTTTGCTAACAATTATTTTTATAACTTAGGAGTGCAGTATACATTGTTGAAAAGAAAATTTACTTGCACATAGAAAGACAATTTTTAACCATTAATAATAACAACACTGAAAAATACTAAAAGGCTTCTGGCTAGATACATGTTTAGCCAAAGAATAGTTGCATAATTTAACCATCATTTAAAAAAAAATCTTGAAGAAAGATTACTTTTTCTTTAGAAGTAAACATTGTATTTTAAAAAGCCCAGACACCTTGTACCTGAAAGAAGGAAAATTCAGTTTATCTTCCAGGTACAAAGAGAGAATCAGTCAAATCTTGGATATCTTGGGAATACACACTTGCTCTACCTTTGAATTTTAAGAATTAAACACTGCTGGTTTTCTATTTGTTTGTTGTTGTTTTTTTTTCCCTTACATAGTTGAATAATTGTTCAATATTGCTAATGAGATCTGCCACTATCTAATTAAAAGCAACACAGTTAAATAATTTCTTCATACTGATTTTGATTTCTCTTCCAAGTACACAGAAAATTTATTCACAGCAATTGCATTTAAGAGAAATTCTATGGAATAATAAATTGGGGAAGGGGATGTTTGCTTTTTCAGATATAGTTGTTATTTGAGAAAATTATGAGAGGAAGAGATAAACTAATGAGCTAAACAGCACACAGAGTTATTTGGGTAATCCCTAAATATTGCTTTATTTTATAAAGCTGTATTTTTACACAAATTAAAAAAAAACTTTCATTTTTCCCCTGTATGGTAAGAAAATATACAGCCACTAGTGAAAGATTGCTAATGAAGATGTGCTCAGTGCAATGCAGTTGTTAAAACTATATGGTAGTTTTTTACAAAGTACAAGCCATCACCTCCTATTGCCACCTCCACTGTGTGCTTGGTTTGGGGATGTTGTGGGGTTTTGTGCCTGCTCTGTGATCTACTGCAAATTTTCTATAGTTGGCTTATTTATCATGCTGAATTTACTTAGTGATCCTACAGATCTGTGGGCTTGGTTCTGTCTGGTTCATTTTTAATACGTCTGAGGGGTGGAAAGCATTCTTACAAAACAAGTGTTAATGGCCATACTAAAAATACCAGTGTAACCATTCATGGTGAACCTTTTGTTCTCTGCCATACCTCACCCAATTCAATTAATGAACAGATGAGATGTCTCAGCAAGATACAACAGTGGCCTAAAATGTCACAGTTTGACATTATTGCTAAACATTTTTTTATCAATTCTCTTAGATTATTTTCTCTATTTGAGATCATGACTAAAACAGAAACAAAGTCAAATCTAACTGTGAATTACAAAGATAGATTTATTTACACACACTCACAGAAAAAAAGAAAGAGAAAACAAACAAAAAAAAACCCCTAAAAATCACTTTCCCTCCTCCCAATATCTACTCATTCTCATTTTCTACAAAACAATACATACATCTCTTTCTGGGAGAGGAGACTTCTCTTGTGACTTTAGTTCTATTTTTCTAATGCCACAGAATCTGGAGCTGCTTGAAATCTCCAGATTTGTGCTAATCTTAACTATAGAGACTTACTACTAGGAAAATCCTTAGTCTTCCCAGTGGTTTCATGTCACAAAATTTACAGTTGCTCAGAAAATGCTGTAGATTGTGTAACTCTCAGTTTGTTTTGAGGTATTATTTTTAAAATGGACAGTTCCGTTCAAATGCAAAGCATTTTTTCTTCATCTCATGGAACAGAGATCTTTTGTTACTTCTTTACTGGCAAGAGGGCTTCTTATTTCATCTCTTTCTGTGTTCAAACATCTCATGGGATCACAGGATCACAGCTCTTAATTTAGTATTCACTCAGTCACTAATACTTTTCTTCAAATCTACAAATATGAACAATTATTTCTCTAAACAAACTTAATACATTATAAAAATCTAGTCTATTTCTCTATGGGGCCTCTTGAAGAGTGGAGAGAGGGGTGGGGTCTTTGAAGAGAAAGTCTAGCTAAAGATTGGCCCCTCTTCAATGCTTTCTTATCAATTCTTTCTGTTGTTACTCCCTACAAACACAGTGTCCATCGAAGGGAAGGAAGAAAAGGGTTAACTTGTCATGGTTTCTTGGCAGCTTCTAGCTTCTGGTGTTACATTTTAGAGCTGCACGGTCTCTTCAAGCTAGGAACACCTCCTTCTCCTCCCCGCACCTCCGCCGGCAGCGGAGAGAGGCGGCGGGGCGCGGGGGGGGGAAAGGAGGGGGGCCCGGCCCTCCGCCGTCCCGGCCAGCCCCGGTGCCAGCCCGGCTGAGCTTCCCCCTCCCACCCCCCTCTTCCCAGTTAGGGAAAAGAACAAAGGGGGGGTGCCCAGCCGAGCTAGGGGCTGTTCCCCTTTATCATGGAGGGTCCCGCAGCCCCTCTGGATCGCAGCCTGGCCAAACCACTCCCCGCCGTTTCGGGAGAGAGCGGTGAGGCCCGGGCCGCCGCCAGGCCACCCCTCGGCCTCAGGGACCACCTCAGGGATCGCTGTTACCTGCTCACGGCCAGAAACGGAAAGGGCAAGTCACTTCTTGAAAACTTGCTTTTTATCTCAGTGGTTTGTTCACACAGACGTATTAAAAATTTTCTTGGGGGGAGAACTATTCCTCTAGGCCACGTCAAACTACTACACTTTCTATGATGGATTTACGTGAAAAAACCTAAACTAATACTTGTCTTTCAGGGAGGTAATTGCTTAATAAGATGTGCTCATGTACATAGAGAACAAAATGATATAACTTTTAATGGATCACAAGCATCAAAGACTCTATATCAGTGCATCTATTATCTGCAGAGCTAAGGCTTTATACTAAAAAGTTAAGGTCTAAAGGTTGAATTACTTCTTTGGAATTCAGGAAACATGAATTACCAGTGTTAAAATTCACATTGATAAAGGCCTGAAGGCCCTAAATGTAACTTAGATCACATAAATCCAGGCTATTCTGATAGGAGTCCTTGCAACAGGCATGTCTTAAGAACCTAGACCTCACAAAAACATATCACTTTACATCAGTCTTTCTTCAACATTTCCTGATGGCTGATTTTTGTGGCACTGACACTTTTTGTTGATTTCCAGCCTCTGCAGTATCCTCAGAGTCTAATGCCTGATGAGGAAGAAGTCATGGAATTCAGTATAGCAATGTTTAAGACTCTTTATGGATCAGTCCTTTAGGCAAGGATGATTATCTTTCACATGTACTTACTGATAGGAGTACTCCACCACATCCTATTCTAGTAAATGTTTAGCTGGTTACAGAATCTCATTTGGTCTAAATTCAGGATTTCTGAAATATGGACAGTAGAGGTTTTTTCTTATTTCTTTTCCTTGCACATATTTTATGCTCTTTGAGGCAGGACTTTTGCAGAGTATGGATTTCATTTTTATGTCTGTAACATAAGAGAGTTCCAGTTCTGATATGTAAAATCTACCTTTGAAAAAACATTTGAATTTAAAATCTGACTTACATTGTTTCATCTCATTGCACCTTTGGTATTTATTGCAATGACTGGGTGCTAAGTGGTAGCTTGAAGTTTCTGCTTTATACTCTTAGTTGAGTTTGTGATTAAAGGAACCTGAAAATATTATCAAACTTACTACACAGACTGTAAGTTATCATTCTTAAAAATAGTTACTATGCACAGTTTGATTTTGTAGAATAAGCCTTTTAAATCTCATTGCTTGAAAGAGGCACAGATGTAATTGTAAGTGTGCATATGTGTGGGTTGTCATTTGTTTGTTTTGATTTTTATTATTTGTTTGTTGGGTATTTTTTTATTAGGCTGGAACTTAAATACAAAGAAGCAAAGCACTCAGTTATGCACAAATCTTCAGCATGTCTTTTTATTACTACATTTTTGTCTTTAAAGAAAAAGGGTTTAAGAGAAAAAAAAAAGGCTTCTACTGTAAATTCTACTTGTATGTCAAGGCCTCTAGAAGAAACATGCTGCATAGAAGAGGTCTCTGCAGAAAACTGGAATAGCCTGAGGTCAAAACTATCATTGTTAGAAGATTTGGTATGATTCATTGACATTTCAGTGGGATAGATATGTAGAGCCATCATTCTGTCTTCGAGTTTACAGAGATTACAACAACTCATAAAAAAAAATCTGCACCAAAAGGAATGAAGTTGCCAATTCTTAGAGCAGAAAAGGGACCTTGCACATTGTATAAATGTTACGTAAAAAAAAAAAACCAAAAAAAAACAAAAAAACCCCGCTCTTTGTTCTGTCTAGTCTTGGAGAGGGGTAGAAGGAAATACTTCCTTTACCAGATTTGTTCACCTTCAGGGATTGATAATGGTGATTTCATGTCTGTTCACAGCAACGCGCCTTAGTTCATTTGCAGAAAATACTGAGCTCAAATCCTGAAAAGATTTATTTTATTTTTATTAAGACTGTGTATTTTCCTGTCTCAGTTTCATTTCAGGTGATTTCAGTGTCGTTGTAGGGCATGAAAAAAGGTGAGAGACACTAAATATTTCAGAAAGCAAAGAGCATAGAAAAAACTTTGTCTAATTCTTACTACCTTTTGATAAGGTGTTCTGATACAGACTTAACATGATTGGTGAATAGGAACAACACCTCTCTAATCCCATTGGTTAAACTAGAGAAACAGCTAAAATGTTTTGAGAACCAGAAAAGCGAAACACTACCTGGAGAAAGATTGTTTTGACAAAGGATAGTCGTTTGCCAGGATTTGTTTTGAGAAGAAGCTTTCTTAAGAATTTCTCCCTTGGGAGAAAGTTAGCAGGCTAGCAGGCTAAAATCCCTCAGACCCAGAAATGTCAGGCCCACAATTTCAGTAAATTAAAACCATGAAAATCCTAAATAAAATTATAATTCTACCCTTTACTCATAAAATCAAGGTTTTATTTTGCTGGTGATCCACAGTTGCAACATGTTGAATGGAGCGATGGCCAAAACCATTCTTCTGTAATTGCAGAAAATAATAGATATAGCAGGAGATATGTATGTACACTAAGGGAAGATATTCCATAAAGTAATCTAAATGCCTGAAAAGCACACCATTGACTTTCACTGAGACTGAAACTCCCATAGTCTGATTTTGAAAAATCCATGTAGTATCTAGTTTTTGTAAGTTTGTCAAAATTATTAATTTTGGAGTAAAATGGCAAAACCAGTTAGTGGTTGTCAACATTTGGTTTGCTCTTTTGTGCATTACATCAGTACTTTTTCTTTTTTTCTCTCTAGTCAGAAGGCACATGTCCTTTGTGAGGACTAGTTATTCCTTCAGTGTTCGCAGAGTTAAGTATCTTGAAGGGCTATTTATTCTGGAGAGACCTCTGTATTTGAAAATTTGCCAGGGATACTTGGTGATCTCTTCTTGTACTCATTCTGAAAGCTCCCATATGCTGTGTTTATTTCTTCCTTATAATCAGACTTCATTTGTGCAAAAAGTTCCTGCAAGTAAATGGGACACAATATTTTTTGCATTTTTTCCACATTGTAAGATTTTGATAGTCTCTTTAATGTACTAACTTGGAAAAATCTCAGTAAGGATGAATATGAAGCTTTTGCCTCCAAATAAATGCAATCCTTTTAATTTTGAGATATCTCTTTAATGCATTTTATACAGTATTTGCTAATTGATTAATTAAAACTGCTGAGACTGGGTCCCAGCTGTCTTTAGCTAAGGGGTTGTTGTAGATGGCTGCTTCACTGCACAAATTGTTTTTAAGGGAAATGTTTTGTTAGGATTTATTTGTGGTTAGCTGTCATTTAAAGGAAGCAAAAAACATTTTGTAACCTAACAAGCAAACTGAGATTTTTCGTGGTTGGTTTTTTTGTTGCTTTGATTTTCCAAGCAGATAATTTAATCAAGACACGAGGAAGGAGAATTCTGCAACAGAAATAGCTGAAACTTTTCTTCCAACTTACACCTGGAAGGTAAGGCTTTCTTGGCCTGTGAAGTATCCAACAGGCTAGCTTTTACCTCCACTGCCTTCTACATGATGGTCTCTGACTATTTTCCCTCTTAAAACAGACGTGAAGCCTGTGGCAATTACAAGTACCAGCATGTGGTAATCTAAACTGAACTTTAAACCACTAAGAAGCCTGCAAGGATAAAGCTCATAACTGTAGTGAAGTTACAAAATAGATAGTAAGGAGACAAGAGTAAGAATTCAGAAGCTTAGCTATGACATTTCTCTCTGGCCCCCAGCACACCAATTGCAGCTCTATAATGTCATCCTGCATTTAGCTTCTTTGTGGTTAAGGAGTTTTACATTTTTCATATTTATAGGCTGATATTGTAGAACAGATTTGAAGGCTATGGGTTAGAGGAGGTCAGTTCAAATTATGCTGTAAGTAACCGGTTTCATCCTGAAAAGTCACATCCTCAATTGCTAGCTATGTCCCTTGGTTTTCTTTTTTTCCTACTTGTTGAAAAGAAAGTTGCAATATCGGTCTGAAGTTTGGCACAACAAAAATAGATTTATCTAAAACAATAATAATAAAAATTTCATTACTAATAGTAATCAAATAATGCTACATACTATTTAGCAATTTAGTCTAATTTTCCTATTGGGTATTTTCCTAAGGGTAGCTGTGCAATCACACCTGTAAACGCCAATTATATCCCTTTACTCCTTTCATGCAGACTCAATGAAGTCAAGAGAATCTGCCTATTAAATTATCAGAGTTTAACTAAAAACCTTAATTGTAAGTAAATGTATCAGTTCACTTCTGTAATGCATTTTCATATAACACAATCAAATTAAAATGTTTTCCAAATAAAGCTTAGCTGATATAAATACCTGCAATTACTTCAATAGAAAGACTGTAATTCCCCAATGATTCTGGTATAATAGTTTAATTGCTGTGCCTATTCACACTGAAATATGTGCAGTATTTTTTTCATTATGAAAAAGTCCATGGTAAAAATAATTTTTGCATACCAACATAGATTGAAACTGGATTACAATTTAAATAATTCAACATCACTCTCTTATAATATCATTTTCACTGTTTCAGAGGTGATAATGCAAAATATGCAGTTCAATGTTTTCATAGACTTTTACGCTATGACTTTGTTGTGGTAAAAGTTGAATTAAAAAGTGAGAAGTGGAAGGAACTTATCTCTTGTGAGAAGTCTGGTTTAATTTCTGTTGACAAATTTCTGTATCCCAATTATATTGCACAAATTTTTTTTTAAGTAAGAAGAGATGTTTTATCCTGGTTCCAGCCAGGACAGTGTCAATTATTTCAGTAGCCCGAGGGAGCATGGTTAGGACACAGAGGTTGTTCTATACTATCTACATCATTGACAGGGGCAGGGAAAAAGAACTCTCTTCCATGGAGGAGTGGTTCCTCCCAGTCCAGGAAAACACGGTGGAGGAAGTTGTCTGGTATTGTCTATTACCAGGAGTTTTTTTCCCATGTGAATAGTTTCTTTTTTCCTTTTTTTTTTTTTTTTTAACCTTCTGTCATTAGTATTTTTCCTGCTATTGTTTGCTTTCTTATCTCACTGTGGTTTCCAGTAAATTGATCTTATCTCAACCTGTGATTTTTCCCTTTTTTACCTCCATTTCTCAACTCTATCCCACTGCATTGGGAAGGGGGAGGGTAAAACGGGTGAGGGAGAGAAGGCATCCTGTGTTTTTGGAGTCTCAGTGGGGGCACTGAATTGTGGAGAATCATTACTAAACCATGATGATTTGCAAGTAAATCTCTTCTGTATGTACTCATTTAAATGATTACAGGTCTTTCATATGTGAACTCTATTCCATTCCCTGTTGTCAGCTAAAATTACAAAAATTGAATCTTTTTGGCATCAACAGAAACTTCAGTACTATTACCTGCATGATATTTGTTCAGTCTTTGACTATGCAACTGTGATCATTATTTCTGTATGAAAATATAGGCTAGGAAGGTGTCATGGATCACAGAGTTCTGATGCCCCCAGTCCAGAACTGTGCAACAGACGTCTGAGTTAGGAGATCTCACAGACCATTCATTCCATTCTACATGAGACCATAATTAGAAGTAAATGTTTTCTTCCCAAAAACTCTGATTGAGAGTAGCACTATTAAATCATTAAAAACAAAAAAACCATGATCTATAACCTCTGGAAGAGGATTGGGCTTCTTATAATTGACTGATAGTCTCTGTTAATTCCAGAAACACACTTCTTACATCTTCAAATGCTTGTCTTCCTTTTTGGTAACTAAATAATAGAAATCATACAGCTATATGTTATACTGCATGTTCTGGTGAAAACTTTTACTTGTTAATTTTATTAATTTTAACAAAGTCTCATAAATTTTACCAATTTTAACAAAATTATGTGGACCATTTCAGTTTGTCCATGCAAATAGATGTCAAAGAGCTCTGCACACTCTTCCAGCTTCTTTTATTTCTTTTATTAGTTTCACTGTAAACTGACTTTACCTTCAAATCACACACACCCCATCACGTTAAAACTGTTATTCTGTTATCATATTTCCATTTAAAATTTGTTTCACAAGTACACAGTTCTTATTCAGAGAAGTTTCTAATTCAGGACTTGGCTCATTGGACTGGTCTGTCAAGCAGAACATGCACTGAATTCAGATGGGAGCTCTGTGTAAAGTGTTTGAAGGCAAGGCCTGGTGATAGAAATTTCACCATAAAATAGGTATGCTTGAAAGGCTGCAAAATAATATTTTTTGTTGGTATCTTGGATCGAAAAATCTTTGAGAGACTTTCTGTAACAAATCAGTTTAGTGAGGGATTTCAGAGCTTTCGGGTTACGTTTTACAACGAAAAAATGTCCTGAAGTTATCTATTTTTATCATTAAAATGCAGGAAGGATGATAGTATTCTAAATAGTATTTTAATAGTATTCTAAACGTCTCGATGCTGCTGTTATCAGTCCAGTGTTCAAAGCAAAGGCAGTCACCCAATAAAAGGTTTGGCTTCTACCATCCTTTCAGATATCTTTTTAGTAGACCTTCGAGGTTTTCCAATGCCCATAATAATCTCTGTTATTTAGTGATCAAAATAAGCATTGCATTTGAGCTTGTTAGTATCATGGTGATTTCAGAATGATTAAATATTGTATAATTTTCAATAGACTGAACAGATTTTCACACTTGAATCTTATATTTGGCTCTTCCTTAGGCTTGCAATTGAGGTGCTGATGCCTAACCACATTTTCTTACACCTCTTGGATATGTAGGCTAAATAATTACTATTTAAAAATTTATGACTAGTACACCTCTTATCCCACCTTTCAATGGGCTGTCACATTTTAAGTTGTTATCAACTGAAATAGCTTCTGAAAGAGACAGTTTTTCCTCTTCCCTGTCCTGCACAGCTGGATGCTTTTCACCCGCAGGCGTGTTAACATGATCATGTGGGGAACAGGATCAGGCAACTAACATGAGTCAAACCTGGCATATTTGCAGGAGTTCTTTTAGCAGTAGTTAATTTTCAGATTCAGCTCCCTGTCTGGCTGCACAAGCTCTATTAGGGGAAAAAAAAATTGGGAAAGTCACAGGTGTGTCAGAGGCAAGATGGCAATTTTTAGTAGCAGTGCAAGACGATGATGATTGAAGTGCTTGTGATACTAGTATCAGCACAAAGATTTAGAGGGTCTGCATTAATATCAGTTTCTTTCCTCTTGCATTTTACTGAATAGACAGTTAAATCAATTTGTGTTGGGACACAGTGAGTTGCAAAAACAAAATGTAGAATGCACAGCTGAAAGCAGAGAGCAAGGGTCGGTGTGGGACCACAGCTTTTTAGATATTCCTTCTTTCATCGGAGCAAGTCAAGAGCTCAGATGTGTCTTGCCCCTTTTTTATTTTGAGTCTTGGAGGAAAGAGAAAAAGTGATGCTAGTTATAGAATGAAAAATAAACTTGGTGTCACATATACAATTGAACCTGTAGACTTCATCCAGTGCTGTATAAAAACAGCCATAAACCTTGAAGCTACTCAATAGAGAACAAAACTGTCCCATTTAAACCAAATTTTAAAAGTTCAGTAATCATAACACATATAATTAGTACATCTACCTATAAAGAGCAGATGACAATCCCTTAAAGAGCTATCTTAAAACTTCTGTGTTCTCCTTTCAAAGAACGGCCAATGTATTTATTTCAAGGAAAGGTGACTGATGATTTTAGTACCTGTGAGTATTATATTGAAATATTGTCTTTCTATATGACTTTTGACTACATATATTTACAGGCACTAGATGCAAACAAACAAAAAATACATCTCTTAATGCTGTTTAGGTTCCAGTGCAGACATTTTGTCAACTTTGTAAAGAGTAAAGGAAGTGATTTATCAGTTCCTTGCTATCTACAGCTTCAGCAATTTTGACAGGATGAATTTTTAAGTACTGTATCTGTTTAAGACTTTTACTGGATTCATACCTGCAGGTTATATAGAGTATCTTGGTGAAGAGAAACTTCTTGAGGATGTACTTTCTCTGAGAAATGGATGATAAATTCTAATTACATAAAGCAGAGTAGACTGTAATATGTAGTCTCTGTGATCGTAATCACCATCTCAATCATGGGCTTTTGCATATTTGAGATTAAAACTGGTCAGGTTTTAGTGTAAAAAATACAATAATTCAGTTTTGAAAATGTCATGTCAAATCATCTCTGGCAATGATTAAACACCATTTGCTTTGCAAATAACCAGAAGCAGAATTACAATATTTATCCTGGACAGCATAATTTGAAACTTCAATTAACAACAACAACAAAAAGGCAAGCTAGCAATGTGTTCAGAAGACCTAGCTATATTGGGAGAGAGCAAAAAATGTGGCAGGGAAGGAAAGGTAAATCTGTGTAAGATGATGCAATTTTTTTTTTTTTTTCCTGACAAGTCCTGCATCTCAGGGACTTTGTGAGGTCAGACTTTGCTGAAGTTGAGACTTAGTCACCAACCTTTTCTGTGGATTTTTGGGTTAAGTGGCCAAAGGTTTGAGAATAATTACCTAAGTTGGATCATTTTCTGCTTTACTTTTTGATGTGGGGCTCAATTCATTCACCCTAGAATTAACTTAGTGTTCTTCCCTTGCTTCAATTCTTCAATTCAGTTCTTTAATTTCTTTAGCATTGTTGGCACAGAGAAGCATTTTACTTAACAGTGCTTTGGCAGGGAGCAAGTACTGAGGTCCACGGAGGTCCAAGGCACTGGTTTCTACAGGGTGAATTCTAATGCTTCTGCGGGCTTCATGACTATTTCCTGGCATCTGGAAAACTCAGCCCTGTGGCCACTGTCCAAGGGACAATATATTTCAATTCAAATCTATAGAAATTTAGGGGTACAGGAAAAAAAACAACCCTCTGAAAATTGCTATCTGGTATAGCTAAGTAGATATGCTGTATCAACTTTTGTCAGGCCTTTGACTGTAAAATCATTGCCGAAGCCCTACCAAAGCCTGTAAACAACTGGATATAAATGAAGTTTCACAGGGCATCCAGAGGCAAGACAGACAGGCAGATACTATCACCTCATTTTGGCAGTCAGGCTGATGTATCATGTCTGCAGTAGGCAGGCAGACTGTGCCTTCTTTCCTCTTCCCTTAATTTTTCCCAGTTAGAGTGGCTGATCGTGCAAGTCAACAACAGATTAATTAGTACCTTCATTTTAAGATACACTATCCTTTTAGAATGGCTTATTGCGAATCAGTTTGCATTTGGGTAATTCGTGCTGTGCTGTCTTTTCTTCTCTGGAAATTAGTGTGCCTCATCTCCTTCTCTCCCTACAATTATACTTCTCTTCATGGATGGGCAGTCTTCTGGGAAGGTGTAAGCCCTTAGGGCTCAACATTCATATATTTCATGGGACATTGATTTGTTTCCCTTCCTGAGTACTAGGGAGATGGCAGAAGTTGCCCCAGTCTTTATTAAGTTGGAGTAGGTATTTTGAACTCGTGTACATGGTGTGGTTCTCCAGACTTATCTCAGAAATAAAGCAAGGTGCAATAAACCATTTCATAGTTTCAGGGATGCAGTTGCTAAACTGTCCCTAGAAGTCCTTCAGCATGGAGTCATTTGCCTGGAGGTATATATCCATCTTTAGCCTCACAGGGTTCAATAGTGGCTGAAAATTGCAAGTATCCAGACAAAGATATCTGGCTCAAAATAGCAGGAGGTGCACACTGGTAGTCTAGTAACACAGAGACTGATGGTTTTTGAGGGAGATAGAAGCAAAAAAATCTCTGTTGGAAGACCTGAATGCTGAAGGAAACCAGATATCTTGAATCTAGTTGTAGATTGTGTGTGTAAGCACCCTAATGAGAGTTGAGGAATTCAACTTGGACAAAGCTGTCTGATGCTATGGAAGTGGTTCATGTCAACCGTGGAAGTGGTTCATGCCAACTATGGAAGTCTGGAGTTATGGAGAAAAATTTTTTTAGACTTTGATTAACACGAGGTTCATATTGAATTAGGAAATTAACATCTGACAGTTTGCAACAGCGGGGAGCATATTCTTGCTAGTCAGGTGTTCTTGGGATGCTGAAGAATATGTATTGAATGCTGCTATTCCTAATTTAAAGCCTTGAAATTGATGTTCTTCTCAGAATAGTAGCACAAGATAAGATCCTACATGGAGATACAGATGTCCCTTGTGCCAAATCTCCTGTCAAGAATAGAGGGAATTCCTGACAGGAAGGGTAATGCTCTGCTGTGCAAAAGGGAAGCTCTCTGTCTCTTGGGGTAGGCTTGGGATATATCTGTCATGGGATAAGGAAATGGATGTGTGGCAGGACACTGGATGTGGGATGCTAGACATCAAGCTCTAGCATGTTTTGGGAAGATAATACTGTGGATTAATAATGGATGATGTGGATTCTAGATGGAGCTCAGATGTGATTTTAAAAGAAAAAAGGAGAAGCTAAGTATTTCAAAAGTAAAAATTAGGGCTTTATATAAGTCTTGATTGTGGCCTCACATTGTCTAATATTTGTTCTGGTTGCCATGGTCATTTTCCATTTATGTGGCCCAGAGTAGTTTTTCTGCAGGAGGCTCTGACTGCGCATTAGCAGGAAAGAGTGTAACTTTTCCTTTTTTCAATATCACAGAGGGAAGAAGAAAAGTAGAAAAATTCAGATTTGCCTCTGTAAACTCATATTATTTTATCCGAATGGGACCTATAAATGTCAAGTATGTACTCTTTATTTGGGGGAATATAGTTTTAAAAACCTTGTTGTGATATAGAGAACAAATTGTATCAATAGCAATAAGTTACTTTCTTCAAGCATAAATTATTTAAAATCATTATTTTTTCTCTACAAACAATTTTAGCTCTGTTGCGTTGCTTTGAAATTATTACATGGTGTGTTATTTTTAATCAGGTCTGCAATTTCATTTTGCTTTGTGTTGAGAGGATGCAATCAAACATGTAATAGACACTGTCACATTCACATTAATGATGATCCAGCAAATGGAGGCATTCTACTCTCTAGTTCTGTTGTGTTTTGTGGTTAAGCAGTGAAGTCTTATTTGAATTGATAATAATTTCAAAGCTTACTTCAGGATTTATGTGTTTGCCAGTAATCTTGACTTGATGAATTGATAATCAATGGTTAAAACAAATGTCCTCAGCACTAAGATTATTTAAAGCTACTTGTATATCTCTATTAATTTAATTTTATGTTCAGTGAACTGATGAGAAAGGTGTGCACAGATCATCAGAAAAAACAATTTTTATGAGAATAAGTAAGAGGAACTGAGAGAGGTGAACATGAATTTAATTTACTGAATAAAAATCTTGGAAGAAAATCTGTTCCTCTGCAGTTATGGTAATGTGAATGGGAGTTATTTACATATATTAGGAGGCCTGTTTTCCCCAGAGATCATACACCTTGTATCAGTTTCTGCTTAAATAGGCATCTTAGAGTAGTTCTTTCTCCTTATTCAGATATGGGAAGTCAGAGAGGAAAATTAATTTCAGATGGCTTTAAGCAAATGTTAGAAAGGTTAACATTCACAGACTTCTAAATATCTTTTGGGCAGCTGACATTTTCAAATACTAAGCTTTTTCCTTTAGCTGAATTACAGTACTGGGCAGAAAGCAATGGATGTGTGAAATGAAATATGCCATTCAAATACTGAAAAGAAGGGAAAAATGGCTTGTAACTATTACAGAGAATAAAAGGTAAAATTGAAAGCCTCTGCTACAAGCTGAGTGTTCTGTTTGAGGCATTTCACATGGACTTGATGTATTTTATGTATGAGAAATGCTTGGAAACTTTTTTCTCTCACTAAAATACCTCCAAAAGTAATTTATTTCCAGATAAAGAAACTGGCTATTCAAATGAGAGAAAGATGTGGTTTAAAATTCCACAAAACCACATTGCAAGATGAACTTGAACAGCAGGCATCGTTACTAACTCGAGTAACATGTCTGAGTACCACTGTTGATTCAAGAGGGAGCCAATCTGTTAATTTCTTTGCTTTTAAAACTAAATTGCCTGTAGTGTGGATCCCTACAGTATGGAAACTGAGTATGCATTACCAACATGCATTCATTTATGTAAGATACATAAATATTGTTCCATACAACAGATTGTTGCTGGAATTTAAAAAAGAATATATTTCTTACTACTGTACAGACACTTGCCCAGCATTGACGTAGTTTAATGGAACATGATAAACACTTTTCCAGCAACACTGCAGCAAAATATTTTGAATAAATAAATTTATGCTGTGATTCCAGTTACCTTTGCAACACGAAATAGGTTTTGCCCAGAGAAACATGACTACCCAAGTGTTATCTCCAGTAAGATGGATTTGCTAATCAGATGTGAACATCTTTTCAGCCTCCTAAGAAACTGAAGCTTGTGCAGTGGTAGTATGTTTAGAAATGCTCCTGATAACTTCTTTGCCTTTTTTATCCTTCATTCACATTTAACAAAGGAATAGATGTCGCTCAGTAGTGGGACATTGCAGTGATTTTGAGTTAATTTATCCCTATACCAAAAAGGGAGAAAGGGAGCTAGTACTACTAGAGGAATGTGCTGCTAGGGGAAACTGAGGGGATTTTAGGGAGGATTTTGTGGTGAAAGTCTGCTAAATTATGACAAGCAGGTGATAGGGATGTTGGGAGAATCTGTCATTACTGTTGAATTGGGAACTGCCGGAGGCGAACTGAATAATTGCGGTGGGGTTGTTTTAATGATAGGATGGAGGTGAGACCTTGTTTTATTTCAATGAAAATAGGCAGAGGAAACATATGGGAAGGTGGACATATATCTATGACAAACCAGGTTTAGCCATCGTTTTATGATTAGTGGGACAATTCAGTAGTCTTTAATTCATAAGATAGTTATAATAACAACAGTGGTGATACCATGGAATCATAGAGTGACTTGGGTTGGAAGGGACGTTAAAGATCATCTAGTTCAACCCCACTGCCATGGGCAGGGACACCTTCCACTAGACCAGGTTGCTCAATATTGAAAGCAGTAAACAAAATAAAGGTAAATTTCTCTTCTACATTCATGAATTGGGCTGTAATTATAGGTGTCAAATCTAACACACGGTCATTTCATTAGGACCATAACATAAACTTAACTTGGCATTTTATTTCAGGAATGATTAAACTTCATTTTAAACACCACCACATAAAAACACAGCCTTTGTAGCAGTACACATAGCAAGTACACACGCCAAGTATCTTCTCAGCCATAATTACTAGGCTGCCAAAGTGACCTTTTCATATGTTTACTCACCTTGTTCATTAAATTCTTTGCTGAGCAGTAAAAGAAGTTCCCACAGGAAACTGAGGAGCGTCATACACAGAGGATGTGGTATCACAGTCACAGCCTAAGATTGGTGGGTTCTTTGGTTACTTGTCCAAAAGAATAATTCCTGGTAATGGAATCCTTAAAGTGTGGTGTTGCATTTTCAGTTTAATGGTACGCTCTGTTTCACCCCTTGAAAATGTACGGTTTATTCCAAGCCTGTAACCCTGCCCTAAGTATCATGTATCTGTAATCCCATTGGGCCAAGCGTCTTCTGTGCCCACTTTGAATCCCCCTGTTAAGCTGTGCCAGGGGAACGAGGGCTCTCTCTTGGACCCTTGGCTCGGTGGTCCCCTCTCTCCCCTAGGCTCTCTCCCCCTCCTTCTTCCCCCCTCCTCCCTTGGAGACCGTGCTGATTCCCAGGGTGGGACCCCCAATAAATCCTCATCTAATTAGCACCCTGAGAAGCTGTGTGGAGTCTCCTTGCCTGCCCGCCGCTGCCAGCGAACATACAGCTTAAGGGGCCCCCCGAGGGGAAAATCCCCAGGGCGCAACAAAACATTAAACTCTAGAAAAAAGATAGTATTTCACACTCCTGTTTTTCTCTGCACATTTTCTCTATGATCTGCATCTTCTGCCAATGGATATCTCCATGTTTAGTATCAAAGGCACCTCATTATTATTTTGAGCAGTGTAGAGAGCCCTTTTACCCAAGCTGGCATTGATTCTGCTGGAGGCATAGAGACCCTTGCTGAATTTGACTCTGTATGTCTTTTCCAGAGCTCCATTCCTATTACAATCAGATGAACACACTGAGAAGAATTTTGTTTTCTATAAATTCACAAATGCTTCCAATTATTTTTATAGGAACCTGTTAAAACTGTTATGATTATGAGACCAGACAGAACTTCTTTCCTTCCTTGCTATATGTATCAAAACGAAAGATGAATCATGGTGCCTGTAGGTGTGAGTAAAATACAATTAATAGTTATCAAGACTTTAACTTAATTCATATATCCCTTCTTTTTATGGTTAATTTTGATTCAGTGTTTGTGTGTTTTAGAGATTAAAAAATCCAGGTTTTGGCTGTGATTTGACAGTATCACAGCTAGTATTTCCACTTCACACTTTCTTTTCAACAGTGCTAACTGAAAGGGCAAGATAAACACATATTTAAGAAAAAAAGAAAAAAAAAAGAATTTCACATACAAGGTGAAGAATACTGTCTGTATAAACCCTGAGAAATACTTTAAACCCCATATCTTCTAAGTACATAACTCATAGCAATAGATTTAAACATACACTTAAATATTTTGTTGAATTATGCTCTAAATATAACTGAACATATGTCTAATTTTTGGGAGCAAGAGCATTAAAGAGTGACAGCAGGCTAGACTTAGAAATTGCATGCTGTCAGAACAGCATAGCACAATGAAAACAATATACAAGTACCACCAAAGCAGGGTTGTGTGACAAAAGCCTCTGTGAATGTTGGGGACTGAAAAGGAGAAGTCAGTCAAAATACTGTTGTCCTATGACAAATATAGACCTACTGAAGCTGAAATATTTAATAATAAAATGTCCAAGGTGAAAGTGAAAGTTATCAGTAATCTACACTTTAGTGAAAAATAACAAAGGTTAATTTTCAACATCAAAATTTCTCTTTTTGTACTGTAGTAAAAACAAATCCTTTCATGGGATTCCCCTGTTTACCTTCCTGTTTGTGCTCTGCTCATCTCAGAGCAGTCTGGAACCTCAGTCTACATTCTACCTAAAAACTGTAGTTACCAGCTCATTAACTACCACAGGGTTTAATTTTTAAGTTCCATAGTGAAATCTGAATAACTTCATTGTTTTATTTATTTTAGTAGTGATTTTGTCCCAGTAGCTGAGGTTTTTTTATGAGTTTTGCGTTGTCTTACATATGGTTTATGAAATCCAAGCATATGAAAGTGCTTGTGGGGGAACCTCTGAGTTTCAGTGTAGTGTCTGCAGCTTGCAGACAAGGAATGGTCAACTTTTCTTCCACTTCAAAAGTGGCGTATTTTTATTTGTTTAAATTTTCCTGTCCCTTTTCCTTTTCCGGATCTATTTGTTTGCTTGGATTTCCTAGCTGCAGGGATCTTACTGTCTCAAAGTCTCCTACATTCAGTTACACCTGTACTTTGTCAGATCTATTCTACTCATGTGTATTACTTGAAAAAATAATATCAGGAGACATGGCTGGACTTCGCCGTACTCATTTCGAAAATTCTTTCTGAGATCAGTGAGATTTGATGTGGAATAAGCAGCATTGGAGAGAAAAGGACTTTAGCTCTGCACTTGCTTTAACTGTGCTGAGATTATGGAAATTGGATACATGATCTCTTAACGTTGAAAAGAATACACTGTCACTGCATATATGAGATCAGTTAGAAATTGTAAAGTATATCCTGCATAGTTTTAGGACCAGATTTACTCGTTTTTGCACTTTAGGTTCAGCATGTATCTATCTTGTGCAGCCACAAGACATATGGGTTTTAAAAAGCACTAGGACAAAAATGGGTTATGGGTTATGGTTAGGGGTTAGGGATATGGTTAGGGGTTAGGGTTAGGGGCAGGTTTTAGGGTAACATGCTTAGGATTGGAATTAGGGTTACTGTTAGGGGTTTAGAGTTAGAGTTAGTGGGTCAGGGTTAGGGTTAGGGTTAGGGGGTTAGCATTAGTTGTTTAGGATTAGGATTAGGGTTAGGATTAGAGTTAGTGTTAGGGTTAGGGTTAGGGTTTAGTGTTAGTGTGTGAGAGTTAGGGATAGGGTTAGGGTTATGGTTAGGGTTCGGGTTAGGTTAAGGGTTGTGTTTAAGGTTACGGTTACGTTTAGTGTTAGGGTTACAGTTAAAGTTAGGTTTAGGGTTAGGGTTGGGGTGAGGGTTGGGGTTAGGGTTAGGGTTAGAGTTAGGGTTAGGGTTAGGGCTAGGGTTAGGGTTAGGGTTAGGATTAGGGTTACGTTTGGGGTTAGGGTTACCGTTAGGGTTAGGGTTAAGATTCAGGATCGGGGTGGGGCTAGGGTTAGGGCTAGGGTTAGGGTTAGGGTTAGGATTAGGGTTACGTTTGGGGTTAGGGTTACCGTTAGGGTTAGGGTTAAGATTCAGGATCGGGGTGGGGCTAGGGTTAGGGCTAGGGTTAGGGTTAGGGTTAGGATTAGGGTTACGTTTGGGGTTAGGGTTACCGTTAGGGTTAGGGTTAAGATTCAGGATCGGGTTGGGGCTAGGGTTAGGGCTGGGATTAGGGCTAGGGTTAGGTTTAGGGTTAGGGTTGGGACTATGGTTAGACTTAGGGCTAGAGCGTAGTGTTAGGGTTAGGGTTTGGATTGGGATTAGGGGTGGCACTAGGGTTATGGTTACGGCTTTGGTTAAGGGTTAGAGTTGGGGCTATGGTTAGGTTTAGGGTTGGGGTTAGGGATCGGGCTTAGTGTTAGGGTTATGGCTATGGTTTGGATTAGGATTAGGGGTGGGGCTAGGATTAGGGTTGAGACTAGGCTTAGTGTTACGGGTTAGGGTAAGGGTTCGCGTTGGGGTTAGGGTTAGGACTATGGTTAAAGTTAGGATTAGGGCTTAGGGTTAGGTTTAGGGTTTGGTTCGGTTTGGGGCTAAGGTTAGGGTTAGATTAAGGCTTAGGGTTAGCGTTGGGGTTAGGGGTACGGTTAGGGTTAGGGTTATGGCTAAGGTTTGGATTAGCATTACGGATGGGGCTAGGGTTGGGGCTACGGTAAGGGTTGAGGTCAGAGTAAGGTTCAGAGTCTGAGGGTTAGGGTTAGGGT
>WAAE01005110.1:0-35780 GCA_013400495.1 Nicator chloris | reverse complement strand
AGTCCTTACGGGAAGGGTTGGGGGAAAGGGTTGCGGAGATATCCATCGGCTTGAAAAACTGCTGGTTTCCTTATCTTTTGGTGCTTAATCACGGGAGTTTCGGCCCAATTGTCCTCTCTGATGGTCCATTCTCTCCCTTGGAGCCTTGGTCCTTTCGCGTTGTAAATAAGCTGTGCTTGGTTCTCTAGGATGCTGCATGTCCTAAACTTTTAGCTTTTCTAGCACAAATTAAAATATTAGGTATACATATAACACTCTGCACTGTAATTCAGAATGGTTTTTGTGAGCAACATTGCTTTCACTGTCTAGGATGAACAATGAATATAAATATCAAGAAACAAATGCATGGTGCAGTTTTTACATGCCCTTTTCTAATGATTTTTTTTTAATTACAGAGTAAAGAGATTTCATTTCAGCTTCATGAAGACTTAATGAAAGTACTTAACGAGCTTTACACAGTAAGTAGTTACTTACTTAGCTTATACAAATTCCATATCAGAATATTTCTGTAAGCTTTAAGTGTACTTTCATCGACTAAGTTAACCCCAGTAAGTTACTCATTTTTTGTCTTTTACACAAGGCTAAACTATATTTTTGAAAAGACTACTCGTTTAAAATACAAATGCTAATTCTTTCAGGATTACTCTTTATTTTCAACCAATTTTTTCCCCAGACTCTGGTAAGCCAGTTTATTAAAAGTTTTGTTGTTTATTAATGAGACATTTCTATTCAGAACTTACCAGAGCAAACTTCTTTCTTTTCTACCTTGTTTTTGTCCATGCCACCATCTGCTTAGTTTGACTTGTGGACTACACTCAGTAAAAAATCATAGGTGTTTGCAGATCCAGTGCTGTGCTGTCTAAATGTTACTTACATGCCCTTCCCCATCCCTCATTGGGATAAGTAAAGAATGAAAAGAAAAACAGAGGGTTTTGTAGACTTTCCATATCATTTAGAGAGGTCAAGAAAAAAACCACTGTGAACATTCTGGCAAGCTCCTGCTAATCCCTAGGAAAATCTCAGAGAACTTTGGTCTGAACCTATTTTATTGTTTGAAACCCATTTACACAATTTGTTACTGCAAAACAATGTCTCATCTACCTGATAAGTATTTCCCCAGCTATTTTCTGAGGGACTGTGTTGTGAAAAAGAAAAGAAACAATAATTACCCTTTTTTTAAAACACAGCTGTAGAATTAAGAGGAATTGGTGATATGCATCTCTTATAAAAGCTTGTTGATTCCTGCTTGTTAAGGAAGCTGTACATTTAAATTCTCTTTTTTTGTCTGGAAGAACTGAAACATACATGCTCCAGTACCCTGCATAGCAATCTCTAGACAGCTCTGTTGCCCATCCTCAAGGTTTGGAAGACCATAAAAAAACCTTACAATATTGATATCAAGAAACATTTGTGAAATCTAGGAAGTTTAGGAAGCTATCTGTGATCACTTCTCCACAAGCAGAGCTTGTTATAGATGGAACAGCCAATCAAATTAATATAAAAAGGAATTTATTGATTACAAAATAATTTCGGAAAAAGCCACAATCAAACGAACAGAGTGTCGAGCCCAGGAAATCAACACTGGTGAACACATCTTTATCCCACCTTTATCCCATTTTTACCCATCTTTATCCCATTTTNTTTTGCCTTTCGTCCTTCCAGTTCTTATGCCCTGTAGATAGCCCCAGGCTTGGGCTTAAAGTGGAAACAATGTCCTTCTTGTGGTGTAGATGTATTCATGGTGGACAAATATTGGTCTTGCTGAAAGGATTCCTCAGAAGGGATGCCTATCTTTATTGTGTTCCGCCAACGACTCGTTGATGGGTTTATGTTTATCGGCTGGGAAGATCAGGTGTGAAATGGGGGTCATTGGCCACGGCCATCTCCTGAGATAGTGACTTTCCACCTAGTCTTCAGATGCAAATGAAGGTTTCCCTATAGAGTTTCAAGATACCCCCTCGGAACAGCGTGTTAGTTATATTTTACATGAGACAGATTCCAACTGGGTTATTTTATATACAGTATAAACAGCTTAGCACGAATTATTCTTATATACATATATAACATTGATGACTTTTCTTTTAACCTAGGGAAAATTGTGCATCCATCAGTGGATGGGTTGAGGAACATTTGAACTCAAGAACAACTTAGGTGGCAAAAAGATCCAAAGAAAATTAGTCTTCTCTTTCTGCCCTGAGTTCTTTTGAATTGTTATGGACACAGATTCCCAAAGCCTTCCTAAACTACCGCTATTTTTTTTTTTTTTTAATTTGGGATTTTCTTTGGGGTTTTTTGGTCTGAAACCAGCACAACTTTGTAGGGTGTGATACTGGAAAGCCTTTTTGTCTGAGGCCTGTAGTCAGTGAAGTGTTCTGGGATCAACTTCCATAAAGTAGTGATAGCTGCAGACAATTCACACAACTGCAGGGGATCAGCGACTGCAGAAACCACGGCACAAGTGGGACTTCAGTGCTGAATAAGCCATGAAGATACAGTCTTGTTTCAATTTAAACAGTTGCGTAACTCCCGTGTCTGGCGGGGTTTGGGATTAGTGCCTGTGCTCCCAGGTTAGGGAAACAGTGAAGCATGTGCTGAAATACTTTTCTGAAGTACCAGTGAAAACCTGCAGGACTGGACTTTGGTATTTTCACTCTTTTTCTTCACAGTAGTGATATGTCTTCACACTACTAACCGTCAGGTTTAACCAGGTATTAACTTCCATATTATGGCTTTCAGTGCGTGCTGATTCCTTTCCCAGAATTTAAGATTTATTTTTCACATGGGAATATTTTTTATGTTATAAAAATTCTGAATTTGTCCACAATTTAAGAAAGGCTACTACTGCAAGATAGTTTCTTGGGATAGAATTTACTTCACCTGATTTTCGGACATCTGCTGTGTAGATACAAATATCTTAGCATGCTATCTGGATTCCAGTTAAAATCTGTGGAAATCTAATATGGATAGATGAGACTCCTTTAATCAGATGCAACAATCTGCTTCATTAAGTGATCTGTACCGTTAACTTCATTGTCCAGCTTTTCATTTATTGCAAAGGGCCTGGTCAGCTGTACATGTCCACATTTAGCTAAATAAAGCCCAACACATAATTAAGTGACAATATGGTGCAGAGTAGCATCTGTTTCACAGTTTGCATGTTTAGAATGGTCATCATCATATCTGTGTGTTATATCTGCTCTTGTACATAAAGATAGAACAGTATTTAGACAGATGGGGACATCATGTACAGGTTTTTAATTCTTTATGACGTTTACTGTGTACAGAATAAGATCATAGTGGCCTTATCAGAACAAGTATCGACAGTTTTTAATCTCCAGCAGTGACATTTCTCAGTCACAAAAAGGAGACGTCATCTTCTTGTTTGCCCCATTATTTATAGAGGGGGGAGAAAAATCCGTCTCACTATTGTGAGATAAATCATTGTGTCCAAAAAAAAAGCAAATTAATTTCAAGTCTGTGAGTAATATACTGATAATGAAGTCTTTCCCTACTACTTAGTTCTGTTTCTTTGAAACATGTGCCTTCATGAAGTATAACTTAAAATATGATGTTGTGTTGGAATTTAAATACCTCTAAAGCCTTTGAGTAAGGGGCAAGTATCGGAGTTTTTAATATGTATGAAGAAGGTGTAATAATCTGGTTATTTCTTATTGTCATGCCTTATTTTACAACAAGGTCTGTAAATTAAGGCCTTTGGCTTGTGCTGTCCTCATTAAAACTGCACATCATGTACAGGATTGTTTAAAAAATAAGAACAGAAGCAGGTGAACCACAACTTCCTAAGATGTTCCCAGAACAAAGCAGACTTATTTTGCTGGAATAATCAGAATTTTGTAAGGGAAACATTAGTTTCTAATTTTCCATCTCTTCTATGTAAAGTTTTTTTAAAATGTTACATAACATAGGTTTTCTACATGTTTTACGGCTAATAAAAATGCATTTAAAAACTCTGTATTTTCAATTTTCAGTATTTTATGCATGGATTTTAAAATAAGGACTGAAAACATCATTCTAAAAACAATTGAATAGCTAAGCTTAATTTTGTATTTTTGCAAGTTCAGTAAATTATGACTGGCAAGTACTTAAAACTATGCCTGTTTTCTCCATGGCTGTGCCATTTGGTATTTTCATGTCTGCAGCATCCCAGCAGCTGCACTCCTCTCTTACTCCTCTCCTTACCACACTTTCAAGCAGTGCAGGCCAGGAATCAGTCCCATGTTTTAGATAAGAATATAAGCTATAGAAACTACAATGAGATGTACCTTTTGAGAGAGGGGGGATGGGGAAAGGGGAGCTCAGTTAGTTGTGTGGGGTCACAGATAGGAGTTTTTCCTGGCATTTACAGGAAGAAAAGTTGGTCAAACTGAACGCTTGAAAGATGTTTGGTTGTATTTATTTGTGAACTGATTGATTTAGAAATCTTCTTACATGTTGACTTAAAGAGACAACAGACTTTGCAATAAATCATCTTTACAACATAGAAAACTCCCCAGTCAAACTCTTCTGTTTCTCTGGGAAGCTAAAATACCTTGCCTTGTCAGATCAAGTACTGGTATATAGCAATAGTATCTGAGTGATGGGGAATGACAGGAAACAGAAGGTAGGCAGACTCTTGTCTTGTATTGGAGAGAGGTCTTCAGTGGACTTATTTAGGGGTCAGGACATATTCATAAATGTCTTCTAAAGACATCAGGAAGGTCACAAGTTTGCTAAAAATACAAAGCTGTTCCAGTAATAAGGCAAATGGTGGAAAAAAGTGATGCACATCATAAAAGTATATCTTCGTGTCTCCCATTTGGCTTTCCAAATTAATCCTACTGGCATCACACATTTCACAAGCAATGCAAATGTAAAGCTCTCAGAAAAATGAAAAAGTAGAGACAGTCCAAAGCAACTTGGATATTAAAAAAGACAAGGCTGCTGTGCCACTTGCATTTTCCATTGATTTATCTTACTCTTCAAAAATCTTGGCTGTTTAATTTCTCAAGGTAGTTGCTTCCAGATTTTCTTTCTTTCTTTCCTGAAGTAACACATAATCTGAATTCTCTTTAAAAAGTTAAGTTCAGTTTACTGTGGCGCATCAGAGATCTGAGAAGGTGAAATTAGTAATCCTGTATTGATAGTCATACATAAGTAACAATTCCTAAAACCACATCAGAGTTCAGCTTGGAAATGAGTGATCAGGATGCTGACAACAGCTCATACTGAGCCTGCTTAACTGCTAGAGGCCACTGGTGTGGTATATTTGGCATAAGATTTTACTTATTTCTTGTGCAGAGCACTAACTAACCCAAATTTAATGAAACCCTTGGGACTCCACCTTCTGAGAGGAACTCACAGCTTAGCAGAGACAATTCTAAAACGTATCATGTTTGATAGGATAAACATATCAAACATGATAAATGCACCGGGGATGAGCTACTCTTCCAGGAAATTCCTATTTGCTGAGAAACACTATGAAAAACCTCTTAATTATGCAGTTTTATTATAAAAATGAAGTACATGTTAACACAGTAATTTCAGTATATTTTAACTGTAGCTTTCAGTCTTGCCTTGGTTTGAGTTTTCTAGAAAAGAAGTATGCGTGTAGAGAAGGAAAGCCAGTCCCCTGCTATGGGAAGATTCATCACTTATAGCCCGAAGAAGTACAGCACTAATTACTGTCTTGTTGATGGATTTGCCTAGATAACAGCTGTGGGGTTAAATAAAATAATTATCTAAGGATGTACTCGAGTGTGCCCTTCCTTGTGATAAGTACTATCTTCTGCCTTAAGCCTATTTGCTGAGCTATTACAAATGATGCTGAAACTTTGGCACACAAATTGAGATGTTTATACTACTAAGTGAACAGTCTGTCACCTACAAATGTGAGAGTACATAGCATAATTTTTTCATCTGCTTGTAGTCTGACACAGTCATCTGACAAATATATATTTTGCATCACTGGATCAACAGAATAAACCTGCTAAATTAATATGAGATAAACTCAGTATTTAATTTTAGAAAGGTACTAGTATGCATTTAACAATGCTGGTTCACTACAGTGGAGAAATGCAGCAAATATCATGATGACAGTTCAGCATCTGCAAAATTACAATCTTACTCTTTTTTCTGTGCATGCTTAAAGGCTGATCAATAAGCACTTTGGAGGCTAACTAAAGTCAGTTCAGTGATGGATACTTTCACAGGATGGTCTGTCAGTTCAACAGTTTGGTGGACATTTGAGAAGCCTTATTACTTGTTTCATGAGATTATTCATGGTTTGAATAACAGATCTGTGATTCTTTTGCATGTTCACAGATCAGAGGCCTACAAATCTCAGAACTTTAAGTACAATAAGTCTACTTAGGAAAGCCTATTACTGTTTTAACAATATCTAACAGTCTTAAAAACTCCAAGGCAAAAAGGTGACATAGTGTCAAGGGAAGGAATCATATGTGCAACTTAGCCTGCAAATTCTAAGTTAATTTGCTGAGGAAGTATGCACTGAAATACTTGGAAGCCAACTCCCTAGCTTGTTCCCATTTATTATTCCATACGTGTCTCTCTAATGCTTTCTCAAATGAAGTTCAGCTGCTGCAATATCAGCTCTTAAAAAAGTATTGACACGTTGTGAAAAAGGCTGAAAAATCACGAAAAAATTTTCCCCAAAGGCTTGCAAAATAATGATGTCACTAGTACATGAGATTAGCAGTGCTATCAACATAACAAACTGGACAGGAATTACATGCATATGCTGATCACTGCTCTTTACAGATTCTGTACTGATTCCTAAGCCAGTGAGGCTTGGGTGGGACTGACTCGGACTGATGTCCAGCCCTGCGAATACAGAAAGAGGGCTTCTTTTTAAATTTTAGTTATTTAGGAAACCATTTGTGCCAAGAACTTGTGCAGAGTTTGTTGTCAGAACATGGATTTCAAGTAGACGTCTTGGTTCCCCATGAAGGCTATGAGTTCCATATAGTTCTCCCACAAAACTTGCCTTTCAGTCAGTGTAGAGTGAGACACTCTGGATTTAGTAGTGTGTGCTGTAAGCAAGCAGTGGGAGGAAGAAATACTCCTTGATGATGTGAAGCTAGTGGAGTCAGTGTGGAGACATTGCTGAGAACAGTGATACACTTCTACTCCTTCAAGGAGGGCTTCTTTCAACGAGGCAAGCTGAAGTGTCAGCCGCTGCAGAAGGACATTTATGCCTAGTCTGCTAGTCTGTTTAAAAACTTCAATGCTTACGGCTTTTGGCAAGCAAAACAAATGCTTGTTTCACCACTTAGGTGCTTTGAGATGCAGTTAGAAAATTTTGAGATATATTTGATAAAGAATCACAGAATATGCTGAGTTGGAATGGACCCACAAGGATCATTGAATCCAGCTTCTGGCCCTGCATAAGACCATCCCCAAGAGTGACGTCATGTACCCAAGAGTATTGCTAAAATATTTCACACAAGCCCCCAAAACATTAGGTCCTACTCTCCAGCAGCCAAAATGCATCTCACAGGGCTTTTACAGTTGCCATCAGCCAGTTTCCTCAATATATAATGTTTGTAATATTCCAGGGAGAGTAATTTACCTTGCAAAGTNTGATGGGCTTCATGAGGCTGGTGATTGCCCAGTTCTCTGAATTTGTCAAGGTTTCTCTGCAGGGCCTCCCTGCTTTTGAGGGAGTCAGCAGCTCCTCCCAGTTTTGTATCACCTGTGAACTTGCTTAGTATCCATTCCAGTCATACATCCATGTCTTTAATGAAGGTGTTGAAGAGCACAAGACTTAAGTTAGCCCTGCAGAGAAATTCACTATAACTGTGCCCAGCCAATGGGCCAGTTGCTCACCTATCACATGATGTGTTTATCCAGCTGTGTGCTGGACATTTTATCCAGAAGGATACAGAGTCAGTATTGAAAGATCTACTGAAATCCAAGATTACATCAACTGACTTCCCTTGGTCAACTAGGTGGGTTACCTTACCATAAAGAAATCAAGTGTGATCAACAGGACTTCCCTCTCATGAAGCTGTGCTGGCTGTGACCAGTGACTGTGTTGTCTTTCAGGTGTTATTCAATACCTCCCAGAATATCTTCTTCATAGCTTTACCAGGCACTGAAGTGAGATTGACAGACCTGTAGTTTTCAGGGTCCTCCTTCTTGCCCTTCTTGAAAACTGGGGCAACATTTGCCAGCCTCCAGTCAGCCTGGACTTGGCAAATTCCCAAGACTGCTTAGAAATTGAGACGGACGTTTTGTGATGACATCAGCCAGCTCTTGGAGAATTCTTGGGTTAATTCCATCAGGGCCCACAGTTCCCTCCACAGGCAGAGTAAAAAAGAATAACTTTTCTAGGTGGTAAGACATCAGTTAGTCCTGTCCCGCCAACTAAAAAGTCTCTAGAGATGTCACAGAACAAAAGATAAAAAATACAAGCAAACACCTCTAGCCTTATGTAAAAAACACTTAAAACATTTGAATAGAAAGGCCAGAAGAAAAGGGCACAACCTTGCTTTTAATTTCCTTTCCCCATCATTTGTAATAAGAGCCATATCACTTTCTGTGCTTCTCTGTTTTATTATATAAACAATTTATTTTAAAAGTCCATTTCTTCTCTTTGCAGTAATTCTTTTGTTTCCATGTGGCTATATGAGTTAAGCTCCCTGGGTGCTGATTATCGACAACTTTAAGAGTGCCTTTGGAACAGTGCAGGACATAGGAGACTGAACGTGCTATTTGGTTAAACTGGGAACCTTGTATACCTCAGCCCTGTGGGCTTGCCTTCTCTTCCTATCCCAGCTTTGTCAGTTTCTGGGGTTTTTTTCTGCCTCATCCATGCAGATGTGAACTGGTGGAGCAGTGGCTGTTCCCAGAGGGTGTAGGCAGTGTTTGGGCAGGGAGCTCTGCACTATGCTCAGGCCTCGGAGCACACTGTGCTATAGGGGAGCAGCAGCAATAACCAAGTCCTGCTCCAGGTAATTTGATTCTTTTCACCACAGAGCTGTAAGCATATGTTTCTTAAAATAAAAACAGGGCCACTTTTTAGTGCTTGTCTCCAACTGTTTTACCTTATCACAGGAAGCTAGTACAGAGTTGCCTGTTTCATTTTTGATATCAGTGGCATCAATCTTAAGTAGTGGCATACACAGTTATGGTGTATAACATTGTTATACATTGTTATGCAAAATTGCATCTCTCTGAAAGTGTTCATCTTTCTGTTGCACAGGACTTGAAACAAGCATCAGTTCAAGCCACCCACTGGGATGGTGCGCAGTTGGTTTGTGTTGATCTATGCTAAGATGTACTGTAGTGAATTTGCAGTATCTAGCTGTAGTGTTCCCTGTTTTGCCACTCTATGGATACTCCATAGGCTGGCCTAACTACTCAATTACAAAAAGTACACTCTCCCAAGGGAGTATTTCATTGCAGCTTCCCAAAACTGTCTGTCTCCTCCATGGTCACACAAGCAGCTGGTTTCATTCCTCCCTGCCTGTGTGTCCTTCCAGATGTGAATGGTTTGCATGGCCTCCATCCAAAGATAATATCTGCTGGTGAGAGCTCTGGTACCCTTTAGAAGAAGAGAGGAGACCTCTGGCTGCCTGAGGATGCCTTCCTGCTTTGTTCAGTGCTCTAAACTTAAGACAACAACACAAAGAAACAAACAACAACAACAAAACACTGGGGAAGGCAGAAAGACACTTCCTTTGGTGGAAGTGGGCAGAGACAGCCCTACCCAGCAGAGGTGGGGGATTTGTGATTGATTGCTGTCCACTATGCAGCATTCAGGCTGAGGTTTTTCATGCATGAAGAAAGGGAGGACTGGGCTAAACCAGTTTCTTTTCCTCTTTGTGGCCTGTGCAAGCATGTATTTGCATACTGGCAATCCAGGCTCTCTCATCTGCAGACGCAGCACATGTGTAGAGGCAAGATGCCTTTGGGTCTATGGGGAAAACATTTTCACAACTTATATATCAGGCAGCTCCTTCTTCCGTTCTCATCTGACTTTACATTGGGCCCTGTCTGCTGGCTGTGCAGTGGGCAGACACTTCTTTCCAGGCCATGGACAGCCATCTAGCAATCTGAGGATTTGTGCCCAGGCCAAAGCTACCCATTCCCTCTCCTTCCTTCCCCTTTCCTCAGTGCTGAAGGGATCCTTCTGCTTTCAAACATTCAATATCCACAGCCAAGCTGTTACTTATCCCAGAAGATAGTTATATATCAGATAGATTTGGTACTGACACAGATTTAGTTTTGTTGTTCATTAGTTTAGATTTTCACTTGAAGACAAGAATGCTGAAACTTAATGAGAATGGCTTTTGCTCTTTCCCATGAGAGAAATGGAAGAAAAAAATCCCTATTTGGAATACTGTTAAATAAATCAGAAAAGAAAAATTCAACCAAAAGTCCTCAATCTCCACTGGCAAAGAAACTTACCCAAGATCCATGTTTATCAGCCAACATTTTGCTCAAAGACTGTGATTTTTCTGTAGATACCTTTATATTTTCATTTTCTCCAATTCTCCTTTGACTCTTGCCATTTCAGGTCATGAAAACATACCACATGTATCATGCAGAGAGCATCAGTGCAGAAAGCAAACTGAAGGAGGCAGAGAAGCAAGAAGAAAAACAGATTGGGAGGTCAGGAGACCCTATTTTTCATATTCGACTAGAAGAAAGGCACCAGAGACGGAGCTCTGTGAAAAAGATTGAAAAAATGAAGGAAAAAGTAAATAGTCCTTTCATTTAGCTTCATTTGTAATAAATTCAGTGTGTTTCTGACATTCTTTGGCATGATATTAGACAGAGAAATCCAGCTGGGAAATAAAATTAAGCAAGTTACGCATAATAAACTAGTAGTGGGTTATAGATAACATAATTTCAGTTCAGAGAGGGGAATGCTTCATTCCCAATATAATTCTTATTATAAAGTTTGTCACATTTGAAATAAAATACTAAGTTTTCACTTTGTGTGATATTTGTTATATGTATAACAGGCTGGAAATTAAGATTCTTCATTGTTACTAAGCATGTATACTTGAATTGTCACCATTTCTGCTGCATACCAAAAATGAAGTAATTAAGATACACTAACATGCAATGTCTTCCCTAGCGTCAAGCAAAATATTCTGAAAACAAGCTGAAATCTATAAAGGCCCGTAATGAATACTTGCTCACCCTTGAAGCAACTAATGCTTCTGTTTTCAAGTATTATATTCACGACCTTTCGGATTTAATCGATGTAAGTATTGGCACGTCTGTATTTATGTTTATTCTCTTCAGAAATAATACTTCTTTTCAGTTTTAAAGGGACTATATTAGTCATATGGATTACGTACAGTACACTTGCTATTTATAATGTTGTATGGTACAATCAGAAGTTTCTCCCTTATTTCCACAAAATAAAGTGTCAGTAAGATGCTGAACGCATTCCTTTAAAGTTCGCACATTGTGTTTGCTCCCCATGTGTCAATAGAAAATACAAAATTTGCATTATGTACAATCTCTGGGATCTAAATATTTTTTACAAGGTAAAATTCTCAAGTGGTCATCTAATGGTATTAAATTCAAAAGAAGCAATTTCTTCCACGTTTTCAATATTCTTAAGTTTCATTCATTTAGTCATTAAATCATACATACATACAGTGGCTTCTTACTCTGACTTCATGCAGTTTGAAGAACAGACACAATCAATCCTGTAGTCTATACTGTCAACACACTTGTTACTTATTTTCAGTAAGTTGTTTGTATGAGAACATCCTGGAAGAATGAGGTTATACACTAATGTTGATTTGTGCCAGCATTTGGTTTCCTGTATTACTGACATTTTTACATAATTCAGAGGGGCACCCTGCACCATTACCATTTCCCACCCTCTTTGTAAGCTGACTTTTTATGTGATAGAGAAAATACAGAGACAGCAAACACAAGCCCCAGAGCATCAATTCATTAGCAATGTAGGGTTAAATGGCTTAGTGGGTCCACCTCTGTGGCCCTTTTGAAATTCTAGATATTTGAATATGCTTGCTACTGCAACAGTAACATCAGTTACTTACAAAAGTAAACAATATTAATATACAGCTCTAGTTTCTAATATAGAATAAATTAATACAGAATTTGACAAGAAGTGTCTCATTTGTACTGACTCAAGAATCAAAGCCTCACAGAGAAAGGGAAAAATGCCTTCTTGAGATTAATGGACTAAAATAGCTGCATATACGTGTTTTATTATATGTTATCTAAATACTGATAATCAGTTTTCTTTGTCATTGTCATTTCTAGTTTTCCGATAATTTATAAAATCTTGTCTGATTTTGTTAAAACTTTTCCTTTTCAAATGGTTTTGCTTCATTTTTTTTCTTGCTTTCCTATAAAAGATGGTATTGAATCTTTTTTGTGTTTTCAGTATTTTTTTCTGTCTCTATTGCAACATCTTTTTTATTCCTTTCCTAGTTGCTACTGCATGTTGACTCCTGATTTCTTCTGGTGTGTTCTGTGGCCTGTCCTTGTCTAATCTGTATCCATTCACTTGCACAACCTGCTCCACCCATCTAGGCTGCCCAGGCAATGAAAGCATTTATCAGGATCTATAGGTGGATGATTAGGGCAGAAAACAAAGAACAAGCTGTACACCTGATGGAGTGCCCCCAAGTGAGACGTTGACCATACCTAAGGGATGATTTTCCTGCTACTGCTTAAAGGATGACTGATTTTTGGTCAGGAGTTAGGGCATGTCTCATACATGTGAACTTCATGGATTCTTCTTCGATTCTGGAAAGAATGAAAGGTCCTTTTCTTTTTGTTTCCAGCACCCTCACCCCTTCAGGAGCTGAATAGATGCTGATTTTGTCACCTCTCCTGCCTTCCCTTTCAGAGTTCACATTTGTCAGAGAATGTCTGCAGTGTATGTTTCTACTTGGTCAAAACTTTATCAGATTGGAAAATGCATCTGATTCTTATGCACTTCAGTGATATCCACAGAGGTTTCTGTAGCAGTGAAAACAGAGGTGAAGAACCTCAAGCCTGGAGCCTTAGAAAAAATTGTGAGGGGAGGAGAAGTGAAGCTTTCTATCCATACACACACAGAGCCAACACTCATTGGAGTTAGTGTATGTAAAGGTATTTACACATCTATGAAGACTAGAGCTTCCCTAACTGCTAGTCTTTAATAAAAATATACATTCTACAATATTTAGTAATGCAGAAAAATTGGATCTACTCTGCTTATCTTTTTGAAAGTGTGGACCAATGTACACAATAACATTCTTTTGGCAAAATGGCTTGAGAAATAACTCTTCCCTAAGGAATTTAAATGGAAAGTCTAGCTGCCCTTTGCATCACTGTTTTGTAAGAGTCAGCTGTAAACATGTGCAACCAGAATTTGCTTCAGAGCTAATTTAATCCAATTGTGAGCTTGTTTAAATGAAGTGTCTTTCAGACTTTTGTGTTTAATCAGAATATGCAGTGAAAGCATTGGTATTTAGACAGAGTGTTTGCCGCTTGACAAAGGAAACTCTTTTTTGTAAATGCAGGCATCTTGGCAAGGTTTTGGAGTTGTATCATTGGAATGTGAGACATGCTTTCCAGTGGCCATATGTTGCAACAGCACAGACTACCTCATTCTGTAAATCTGTTAATGTCATGGTACAATTTGGAGTTTTCAGAGCAGTGGTAGTGATTTCATTCTTTGCCTTCTCTATTTTGTCCCGCTTTGCTTGCCTGACTTCCTGTGCTTCCCTGAACTCTCTCTCATTGCCTGTACAGAAGGGTATTACCTCTCCTCTGTGTCTGAATTCCAGTTAACATGGAAGAATTTAGATCTCTCCACGCTGTTAGTGTTGTCCATAAATGAAAAGGAATGTTTTCCTATGTTAGTGAAATACATGCAGTAATGTAGTAAACTGCTCCATAATTTTTTTTTTTTTTAAAAAGGTTGGGGAGGAAAGGGGAAATATTAGTGGAATTATTTGTTTAAAAAAAAAAAAAAAAAAAAAGAAAACACCAAAACAAAAAACAAACAAAAACACCCCAAAAAAACACCAAAAAACCACCACCCTATTTTTAATTTGGATTCCACTGCATTTTCCATATGTGAGGCTTATATGGAAAATACTAAATTACTGTTCCCCATCTGAACTCAGTCTGAACTGTTCAGCTTTGTCATTTCATTAACAGAGCTCAGGGCTGCTGACTTAAAATTTTGATGTGTTGCTCATTTTGTGATAAAAGTAATATAAAAATATTGCTGGAGTCTTAGCTGGATGATTTAATGCATTTACTGAGCTGAGGGATGAGACATTTGTAAAGAAGCAGAGAGATAAACAGGATTTGATACGCACAGTGTATTTCTGTCCTCTGCATATTGTACTAGAGCAGTTTAAATGTTCTGTTAAATATTTCTCCTCTGCTGACTAGAGTGGGATCTAGTTCAAGTGCAGGACAGAATTAGTTGTTTTCTTTATTTGCACCTGTAAAAAACAGTAAAGATTAGCTGAATTAAATAAGCTTTACCTAGTATGTAGTATTTTTTTTAAGATTTAGAGTTTCAGAGGAGCAACAGACACTGCTGCTAATCTGACTGTTAGTGCCAGCATCTGTCCGTATGGCACATCCTTTCACTCATTTGCATTTATTAAATTTGTCTCAGTATAAGAGGAAGGTAGGGACCTTTTTTCAGACTTACCATGCATTTTTGTGATCTGAAGATAAATATTAGGAAATAGTGATCAAAATAACTTTACTGTAGTTCTGCTGCTGAAATAAATAAAATACTAATGTGTTGGTCTTTCTTAAAGTGGAGTTTCTGAATCTCTAATTGCAGTATGCATGCTTTGGATTGTTAAGAAGTTAAGGAACATTTAGGTATTGTGAACATAATTTATTCTGTGAAGGTTCTTTATTAATCATTCATAAAACCAAGTTTAAAACTAGGGTAAAGTTTAAAACTAAACCAAGTTTAAAACTAGTGTGTGCAGCTCACAATAATTATTATATAAGTTCTCATAAATGTGGTGAGTACCCTTAGATCCCTTTGATTTGACTGTGGATGTCTGTGTAACAGAATACTTAGAAAGTGACTTATTCAGAGATTAAGGCTTTTTTAATGAATTTCTCTCTCTATTGACATTAACATTGTATTACTATTCCTGAAACAAAATTAAATTAAATAAGAGCAGCTTGGTTTGGTTGAAGCTCTGTGCTAAGCACTGCAGTTTGTTTTATTCAAGCCTAAATATACTCTGAGGTACAATAAAGGCAGTAAATGCTCTTGAGACTGCTTCAGATTTAATTTCAAATCAGAAGAAAGTGCAAATTACAAAATTAATTTTTCACACATAACCCAAATGCATCCCTCATCCCCCTTCACTTTGCCCAACTAAAAGTCTTTATGAATCCAGAAATGCAAACAAACGCATAGTCTCTAAATTCATTCTGTTATTTTTCATCTTCATGTCTTACTGCACCAAGTGACATCTCAACTCTCTAGCCCATAGATAAGTAGCAGATCTGTAGGTAGATAACCACCCTGGCCGGACCCTTGGTGTGCTGACTAGTGAGCTTCTAAGACTCATATTCATTTTGGCTAACAGTGTGGTCACTCACTTGAACTGTAGAAGTCTTTCCACACATATACAGATTTTTCCTGAAAATCATGTAAATATGTGGACATGTGTGTGTGTGTGCATAGACAACTCTCTCTTCTAAACCATCTTTCCAGCAGATTAAAACAGTACATTTTTTTCTAGGTAGCCAAGATACTGTGACAGAGCTGTTTCCCAGTTATGATCTGTGTCTCCAGATTTTGGGGAAAGTGGGCTATGGCCTGGCAGAAGTAAGAGTTGTGATGTCTGAGTGTTTAGTTTTGCTTTTAAAAAAATAACTTCCCTCATACTAATTCTATTTTTACCTAAGTAATTGAAGCAAAATTTCAAATTCAGATGTTTTTAATTCCATTCAAAGAGACACTTGTGATAAGACATTAATACAGGATCTGCATTTAATTTTTGTTTTCTCTGCTGGCACTGGTATTGCAAGAAAATGCCTTAGCCTAGCAGGATGTTCTGCTTCACTTGAAAAATCCTCTTCTTGCCTGAAAGGCCGTATTTGTTGCTTTGTTCAGCTGTCATCACTTGCCAAAGATGATCATGGTGATAGTGACTGAGTAGGTTAAGGGTTAAACAATGAAGTTGTGTCACAGCATAAAGACTGCAGTCTTATATTCCAGCTTGCAAAAAAACTGCACCAGAAACCCTAATTGCAAATCAATAAGCTTTCTAGTAATACTCAGATTAATCCACTAGAACCAAAATTCAGGCTGTAGTTTTATAACATGTGGGTAGTTGGCAATGCTAAACCTGTTACTGCCCTCTATTTGTAATTCCTTTTCAGTTTATTCTTCTGTGAGGTCTCTCTGAAACTAATGCACATGAAAGAAAACAGCTGTCCCAATTCACTTTCTTATGAGGACTTTTAGTCTGTCTTTTTCATCCAAGATAGTGAATTAAATATGAGATGTGATTTGACACAGAACAAGAGAAAAACACCAAGAGACTTTTCCTTTTAGAAACAGTATTTTGAGGCTGGTTGTTCTTTGAAATATGGATGCACTTTAGTATAAAGGTTGAGTGGCTGTTTTAGTAACACAAATTACCATTATATAAATTCAAAAGAGAGAGGTTAACATACGTGTGTTTGATTGAACATGACATCCTTTTCATTTTCTTTGAATGATTCAGCATCTGGTTTTTCGGAAAGCCACTGTCCCATCTGCAGTCACTACCTGGAGCGCTTGCTGGGAGTGAAAACACAGTCTTTTTGGAAGCTTTGTTCTGAAAAAACAGCTCTCTGTTAGCTTTCAGAAGCAGCTTGTCACTAGTCATTACCGTACCTAAGCCAAGGTGTGAAGTGTTTCATTCCCTTCTACACACAGGTTTTGGTATGGTAAATAGGTTGATAGCTCTTTCCTGTACAGTGTGTACAACTGTATGTCTGTCTCCCTCTCTGTCTATTTCTCTCCTTTTTCAAGTAAGTGAGAGGAAAGGGAGGGGAATGTGATCCCATGAGTCCTGTGGGGTTTGTAATAGCTGTGAGGGAGGTACTCATAGAAAGAGTACATATATGCTTGTAGGGTATAGTGGACTGAATTCAAATTGCTTCTTCACCCAGCTCCATAGTTACCTTGCGAGTGCTGCAGGAATGGATGACTTTAGGCTGTGGGTGGGCAGCAAGGAGGAGTGGCTGGGGACTGAGGGATGCCCTAAAGCAGAGTGCTCTGACTGCTCTGGCCAGGCCTTGGCCTCTGGTTGGGGCAGATCTCATCCGTTTGAATAAAGAGCACTTTGCATGGAGCGGTTAGGAAACTGATGTGCCACTGCTGAGGTGACATCTCCCCTTACCTAGAGGCTCACTGAGCAGAAACTGAGGATATTTACTGTACAATGTAGGGAAACAATCAGTTGATATGCTACTGCTGTGACATTTTTTTAATATATTCAGCTGTTCTCTAAAATATTAACAAAACATGAATAATGCCAACTGAGGATGCTTAAAATTCAAGAACAAACACAACTTTATGTTTTACCAATTAGGTTTCAATTACATTCCATTTCATAGGAAAAAAAGACATAAATTATGACTTCCTGCACTTAGTAACATGATCTACATTGCTGGCTCTGTATGAGCATGGGAAGTAAGGTGTTTACATTAAATACATTTTCATGATCAGAGGAAAAGATGTTAAACCCTTCCTGTTATATCTAAAAGCATTTTAGATGGAGTCCTTATGCTCAAAGTATTTGTGGAGGTTTTTGTTTGGACACAGGCATGGTAAGCAGGATTTGCTTCAAGTTCACTTTGCTGCTGTCATTAACGTAGATGATAGTTATGTTAGAGTGTGTTTAAATAGGTGATTCAGGCCTTAGACATGCTATTGATACTGAAAAGCCCACTTGTGTGTGGACTCACAGACTTCATTGATATAAATACAGTGCCTGCACTTCTGCATCTGATAAGCAAACTTTGCACATGTACACTTGATCTCTTTTCTAAAACTGTCCATTAATCTTTGCATTGGATTGAGGATACTGAATACTTACTGTCTTGACCCCAGTAGTGTATTTTAATTTAGAAGATATTGTGTTAAATACTTCAAAGACAGAAAAATTTCAGGACAGAAAATTTTAGTGACAGTTTCAGGATTGTGATGCTAGAATGGTGTTTCTCCTTTTAAATTTGTTTTCTTTTCCCTTTGTTGTTTTTTTTTAGTGTTGTGATCTTGGATACCATGCTAGTCTGAACAGAGCCCTAAGAACATATCTTTCTGCAGAGTATAACCTTGAAACTTCCAGGCATGAGGGGTTAGACGTCATTGAAAATGCAGTTGACAGCTTGGAGCCACGCAGTGACAAGCAAAGATTCATGGAAATGTACCCCACTGCTTTTTGTCCACCAATGAAATTTGAGTTCCAATCTCATATGGGTGATGAGGTCTGTACGCTGACAAGTATCCCCACAGTGACGGTTTCTGTATACCAGGATAGAGAATTTATAATTTACCAAACGCTTTTACAAGGAGTTTGGTAAAAGCTACCCAAAAGCCAGTGGATCAGCAATAACACTTTGCAAATCTTGCAGCACTGTCACTTCAAAGTTCTTGTGTAAAAACTGTTGTGTTACTGTATTCTGTATCACTCATAATGACATTGCTATAAATTTGCCAGCCAACCCGTGCTCAGCTCAACACCAATGTAAGCAGTGACTTTGTCTTTACTACCTGCATCACTCATAACAGAGTTTGTGGCTGCTATTCAAGAGCAGCTACAGCGCCGCTCCAAATTATTCATGCTGCAATGCAGCCTTTTCCCCTTCTTCTTCCCCATTTTATCATCTGAAGATTTCAAGCATACAGAGTACCCCAGACGTGCCCTGTTCTGCTACACCAAAGGCCAGTAGTAAAGCAGAATTCTAAATCACCCATGTACATCTTTTTTTCTGAAGGTAACTCCAGGGTTTTCTGGATGATACAAAAGCAACAAAAAGCAGACATACAAAAAGGCTGTGCTCTTTATTCATAAGCGGTACTACATACTTCCACACCTTATAACATATAAATACTTTAAATTTAGATGAACACATTTTATTGTCTGCTTTATTAAATTTTAATAGTTGTGGTAGGAATTCACCTAGTTTTAAGAAGAACAAACGAAGACTATCGACTGGGCTTTTTTAATTACTTGCATCTTACAGCTTTTCTTTGATTCTTTGTTAGGTTTACCAGGTCACTGCCCAGCAACCTGTGCAAGCAGAGCTTATGCTTAGGTATCAACAACTACAGTCACGATTGGCTACACTCAAAATTGAGAATGAGGAGGTAAGACCTATATCTACAAGGGCTAAGCATTGAACATAATTTTCAGGCAGGTGCAGTGTTTTCTAACTTGCCAAGAGCATGTAAATGACCCTGAAGTGGCTCCAATCTGTGTAAGTGGCTTTAATTTTAGACATCAAATATTGGCACATATCCTAAGGTAGATCCTCACCTGCTTTACAGAGGTTTGGAAACTTTGTCATTTACACGTCCATACATTCACATTACGGAGTTCCACATTTTGCAGATGGTCAATGTAAACTTGCTAGAGCACATTTTAAAATTCTTGTGACGGAAAGCCGCTGAGAACAGTTATTGTCTTCTGTGACCACCCTCTACCCAGTCCTCAGCTTGCTACTTTGAACTGCCTTTGTGGTAACTGAGTCAAGATCTCTTATACTGTCAGATACAGCTATTTATAAACATGACTAGTGAATGCCTGTGATGGGAACAGCTCACCTAGCAAAATAAAATGATTTTTTTTGTAAAATATAGAAAAGACCATGCTGTTCTCTTTCCCCTACTCTGGCAGTGGAAATAAAATGCATTTTTATCACAGTTAAGGTAATGTTAAAGTCATTCAGTTTAAATGAGAATCTGTTCCTAAAGGAAGACATAGAAATAATTTGATTTCTTCATGTACTTTACTGATAAGTTTTCAGGATGCCAGTTTTTCTCATTCTAGTTTGTATGTTGATGTCTAGAACAAAGTATTAATGTCGATGAGACATGTACAGTAGTCTTAAAAAAACAAAAACACTTGCATTCAGAAAGTCTCTCAAGGTTACTCAGATGAAAGGAGAAAGATTCTGTCTTTCAGTGGAACAAAGTGCAAGGGCATAGGGGAAGAAATCATGTTTGACAGGTATGGAAGAGATATTTGCCTATCTATATGGGAGTTGTATGTAGAAGTGTCTGTGATTTGGTTGACCCTACTAGAGACTCCATCTGTAACAAAACTGAGAAGTAAATCACATCCTTGTGAATCTTGCCAGTTACTTTATTGCACTGTGGAAACTTCATCCCTTGTCCACAGCATCCATGTTTCCACTATCAGCAGTGGTGCTCCATGGGTCATTGGAAGGGCTGAGAGTCTGATGTAAATTTTTCTTTCTCAAGCCCTCTCTGTCAACAATGTATTCCACTTCTGCAGTCTAAACATCACTGTGCCTCTGATCATAGCACTGCACAGTACGGGGTCACAGATTTTTTTCTTGGAAGATCTCATTGTTCTGGCCAGATCCAGACCCCTGGATGTACATGTTCAATATAATACATTGACGGCATTTAGGAGAGCTGACCCTCCAGAGTAGGATCATCTCTATTGCCTCCCAAACCAGGGACCTTAATCAAATCATGTGACATTTCAATTCTAATTTGAAACAAATGCTTGAGTGCATTACAAAGCCAACAAAAGAATACATCTGTGTTTGTGAGTTAGACCATGGTAAAGCAGAGAACTAGATAGGATACCTGTTACGTAGATATCTGTTCTAGCACACCTGACTTTTCACATTTACACACCAGTTTGTTTGGGGGAGTGTGCCAGAGAGTTGCTGTGAGTAATGAGGTTCCCTTCTAAGCTGTTCCTATATATATTTATCTGGCATTTGGCAAACTCTGCTTTTTAATACCAGGTTAAGAAAACAACAGAGGCTACCCTGCAGACAATACAAGATATGGTCACCATTGAAGATTATGATGTGTCAGAGTGTTTCCAGCACAGTCGCTCAACAGAGTCTGTGAAGTCAACAGTCTCTGAGACATACTTGAGTAAGCCTAGCATTGCAAAAAGAAGAGCTAACCAGCAGGAAACAGAGCAGTTCTATTTCATGGTATGTTGGTTGCTTCCTCATTCATGTGAAGACCAAGAACCTGAAGCAAACATTATCCAAAACTTCCTGGAATTTATGTGTCATGCATAGTAATAGATTCATCTGCATCTCTACAGAAATTCAGAGAATATCTGGAAGGTAGCAATCTCATCACAAAACTTCAAGCAAAACATGACTTGCTGCAGAGGACACTTGGAGAAGGTAAATATCACACAATAAACTGAAAAGTGATTCCAAACTATACAGTGAACGTACTGGAATGCCAAAGATACGCAGGAAAAAAAAATTACAAAACTTAAAGCAAAATTGTTGAGTGAACATAGATTTGATTTTTACCAGTCACAGTTTTGGTGCAGTGGTAAGAGTACATACAATAAATTGTTTTTATTACTTCAACATGTACTGATTTCACTGCACAGATGTTTAGACAAATTACTCTACTTGGCAACAGAACAATTGACTGAAAAATCTCATGTCTGAACAGAGAGCGACATGGTCAGTGCAGGTTGATTTAAGAGCTGTGACAAATCTACTGCTTCTACATCCTAACAATTTCTGTTGGCTTGAGGTTTTTTTCAGACTTGGGGGAGAGTCAAGAGTTCCCTTCTACACACCATCTGTAACCTCCACGTAGTTAATCTGTGTTGCCCACAGTGATTTTGCGCATATTTGTTGTCTCAACACCATAGCATGGCACACACAAATAGTACCTCAAACATACACATTTACATTCAAAACTGATATTTGGAGCAAAAGCTATCATTTTTACAGGTTAAAAAGTTCTAGCACCCCCTTCAATTGAGGCATATCTTGCATTAAAATGCCCATGCCTGGGGTGGAGGACCTGGATTCTGAAAGTTTCTTGAATGGGGAGGATTGAAAGGATCAAATTACAGTGGAATTATGAATGTTATTGCTGTAGCTAATATAGAAATGAATTTGTAGGATGTGAACTGCTCGCCTACTCCCCTCAAACTGCCTTTTCTGGAAACTTTCATGTCAGCAAGACTGCAGACAAAGCACTGTGCTGTGTTAAATAAAGCTAGGGAGAATGCGGGGAGACGGGAGAGGTTTGTTTCAACTGCAAGTTTTCCTTTGGCACCCTTTCTTGCTTTTATTCAAAACTATACAGTGTAAGGGTGTAGGCTGAATAGATCCAGGTTCCCATCTGGTGTCCACAATATTGACAGCATTTGGCTTCTATTCTGGTTCATCACTGGCCTACTACAGTCTTGCTGTTTATGAACACAGCAGATACACATCCATTATCTGCACGGGAAGATAGATTAAGTGGTCTATGCTGAATCTCATCTACAGATTTGGAAAGTAAATAAAAAATGCTCAAATGAAATTGATACTAAATGTAGGAAGCACACTGATGGTTGTATTTGTCCTGATCCAAAGGCTCATCTATTGAAAAAAGAACTTAACAAAGCAAAGGGAAATGCAAGAAAGAAAACAAGGAGTTGTAGAAGAAATTGCCCCTAAGGCCCAGACATCTTTTGCCCTAAACTGTTAAATGTCGAAGATGTGTTTAAAATCCCCCAGGCACAGCATTTGTAACATCTTCTGTTTTACTAACATTTGTTATTGGGATTCTTAGTGAAGTTCCCTTAGTAACCTTAGTAGGGAGTAGTCCCTGGCTTATTCTTTGTCTGTCATAGGTTATAATTCATACTCTTCTTTGATCTCTCTTTTTCACCTATCTAAAATGGATGCCAACAAGATTCACATCTTACTGTCATAGATTGTTCCCAGAGCTGTCTCTTTGTTCTGCTTTGAGGGGATCCACACTCTTCTAGCACTGCAAAATATATTTTCAGACCAGGGTCTTCAGTACTGTGCAGTACTTTGCATGCATCTGAACACTGGCACATAATACTATGTTTTTCATGTCACTGTTATTCATTAATTTGGTGTCATTTTCAAATTGGGAAGTGTACTTAGACCTAGCCCAAGTAAAGCTCAGAGTGATTTTCAGAGGTCACATCCATAGTTCTATTCACTGGCATAGGTGTTTAATTCTTCCCTAATACCTTACTTGAACTTGTTAATAGTGAATTTTGTTTGCACTGTGTGTCACTTAACCCCTTTAAAAGGCTTGATACTTTTGTCAGGATTTGACACAAAAGTATTTCAGTCATCTGCACAGTCCTCTGCCTCCTTAGCTCCTGTGATCTCTCAAGATATTAATAAATGCCTTATGGATTGCATAAATGGTCCTAATGGGAAGGCTTGAATAAATGGCTGTTACATTTTTTTGTCATGGTGAAAAAAGACCAGTGTAAGTCCACTCTATCCATGGCTGTTTAGTTTCTTCAGTTACTTCCTGTGAAGAAAGTTATCAGTGGCCTTTGAAAGGTTAAGTAAATTAATTGACCTGATTCTTTGTTATCCAGTATTTTACAGACATGTTCAAAGATTTGTAACAAATTAATAGGGCACAATCTCCCTTTGGCAATGCTGGGTTCATTGGAACTTACCATACCGTCATCTTTGTCCTGTTTCATTATTTTGCTTTTCATTATGATGAGTCAGTCATGCCTGATTTACTGGTCTGTTGATCTGCAAAAGAGCCTTTCTGGAATATGATATTTGCTTCTTTACAATTTCCTGCAGTTCTCTGTGGTATTTCTCAGTGATAGTGTTGTGCTTTTTTCCTTCAATACACAGAGAAAAGAGAGCAGGGAGTTTTTTAATAACTACTTGTGTCTAGAACCCTGCATTTTCAGCACTGTACAGGTTTAGGCACAAGGTACAGGGGGAGATGTAATCTAATCTTGGCACAAGTCTATTTCCATACTGATTTAGCCACTGAAACATATGGGCACCAACAATAGACATTGTTTGGAATTTTACTTGAAATTATTTACAGTATCAAGTGACTCTATGTCTTTGGGCAGGCTTCTTAAAAGTTGTTCCGTAACATGGGTTGTGTTTGTATTTTAAGTGGAACTGTGGAGATAGCAGGTAACTACAGTGCCCTGTTTGTTGTATAGTTGTATATCTTTTGCTGGTAGTATGAAAGTTAGGACTAAAAATAATTTCCTAAGTATAATTTAGATACCAAAATTTCAGCATAAAACCTACAAATCATTTTTTCCTGTTTATTGAACTTTCTAGGTCACAGGGCTGAATACATGACAACAAGGTAAGATATTTTTATCTGACTTGGTTTAGAGTTAAACAATAGGTAAAATCTTAGAATTTACAAATTTTAGAACAACTTCATAAGGCTTGTTGCTGTTGTTACATAAATTATGTACAGACTCTGTGTGTTCTAACATTCAGCATTTCTGTTTCAGCATGCTGATGAGTAAAGGATCAGACCATTCATCTTCCTCATTTTTGTGAGCTGCTTTGGCCAGTGTCAAGGGTGGGATAAGCTGGGAGATCCTTAAAAATGCTTGTGAATCACACATCAAATTTGGAAGTTGCAGGGGGCACTTTAGTGCTCGAAAACAAATATTTTTCAGTTGTCAGAGATACCTTGCCTCTCATAGTTTATAATTCACTTGGTCAGGATACACAGTTTAAAGGTGCCTGGTAGGAAGATCAATCTGGGCAATGGGCTGTGTCTTTGATAACCTAGCTCTGGACACAGATACATGCCTCCCCCAGCACCCATGTGTTCCATATTTAAATGGCTGTATATATCCACAGAAGTGAAGGGATTCAGTGTTGGATCTCCCAGCTTTGGGCTGCATGTACTTTTTCAGTTGTGTAATGCCACACTTTTGAAGCTGCCTTCAGATATAAACCCGGATAAGCTCTGCAGCTCCCAGAGACTAGGAGGGAGCAATGGCAACTGCTTGGATTTGCCGCTGCCACTTGTATGCATCACTGCTGCATGCAGTGTGCCCCGCTAAAGCAGGAACATCCAGCCCAGTTTGCTTGGTCTCACTCTTCCTTTCTCTTTCCATCTTTGCCCAATGCCTTCAAGAATCATCTTTCCTGGTCCCAGTGTTCCCAGGACATCTCTACAGACTTTACACCAGATTTTCTCCCACCACTCCATGTTCTTTTCTGTCCCCGTAATGTTGGACTTACTCAACTACTTCCCTTACACGACCTCAGTTGAAAAGTGGCTACAAATCAAAGCACTCTTCCCAATTGTGGACATTAATTCTCACAACTGTACCTTTAACTCTGTCTCCAGGTGCTACCATTCTGGGAATGCGTGGAAATCAACAAGTTTATGTCTAATGAGAAAAACCTCCTTTCTTGACTCCAATGCAGGCGACTCATCAGGCTCACGTCATCCTAAGTTCCCTGCTGTGTAAACAGCTGAAAGGAGATGGTGGATATAGGAAATTATTTTACCTCAGCAAAGTAGGGGAGCAGTGAAGCCATCTTACCTCATATCTTCTTATAGCTGGTCACTTAGAGAAAGACACTCTGAGGCGTAGGGCCTGCCCATCTGTTCTTCAGCACCAGCTCCTGGGCTTTGGCTGGCCCCTGCCTGTTGCCCCAAGGTTCAGTTATGTTTCCAGACTGTGAGACATGCAAACAGAAATGTTCTTTAAGGTCAAAGTTAAATTGTAGAAGGGAAGAGGATATCTTTAAAGATGAGTTTAAAATAGCAGATAGTACTCAAACAAAGTCCCGCTGCTGAGTGCTCTATGCCTTGTTTCTCACTGATCCCCCTAACACATTTGATTTTTTGCTAAGTCCAGAAAAACGTATAGAAACTGCTGGTGCATGGGGACTAAGGAAGCTGTTGGCATGTAACTATTGGCATGACATTCGCAAAGTAGTTTGTGACCTAGAGAACAGTATTTATTTCCTGTAGTCTCTTTCAGTTGTAGTCACCACACATGTAACACACTAGGTAAAATTTTGCAGACCAAAGTTCTGTGTGTTCTTCCTTTACTTCTTTATGTGTTATGCTGGGGTTTTTTATTTGTTCAAGTTGATACACTTTTAATTCCGTTAGCTAATTAGCAAGGTGTTTCTTTTCATGTGTGAAGTTGTTGATGGCTGGATGTGCAAGGCTAAAGCTGTTTAACCTTCCTAGCTCTAGCTGAAAATGCAGACAGTTTAATTTTGAAGCATCTTAGGAGTGTGCTGAGCAGCTTTAATTTGCATTTGAAGTTCCTCCAGCATGAAGCAACTTTTCTACTTGATAAGAGGTACTTTAAGTGGTCTGTGTTCTGCCGTGGCTGGCAGGATGAATTCCAGTGGTTGCTGCACATTTTATGCACGACCACAACAAAAAAGCCATTCCAATTGTGCAATGTTTAGAATCAATTCATATGGTAAAACTGCAAAACAGGGATTCATAAAGAATGTCATTATCTATCCATAAGTAATTTTTTAATGGGGGAGTTCTCCACTCTTTAATGTGTTACACTTAAATTTGATGGAAAGTCTTTATTTGACACGTACTACGTTTATTGCTCCCTTTACAACATTCTGTTGTTTTGCCATGAGCTTACAGACATTTCATTTTACCATGTAACTTAATTCAACCTTGTTCAGTAATCATATTCCCTTCCCTTAGGCCTCCAAATCTTCCCCCTAGGCCCCCAAAACACAGGAAGCCCAGACCCCGATCACAGGGTAGCACTAAGTTGTTTAATGGTGATTTGGAGTTGTTCATCAAGGTACTGACACCAGCCACCCCAGTGGCTGACCTCAACACTTCTTGCTATTAATGGTCACCACCTCACAAAAGCTGAGGCAGATCATTATGTTTAAGTCTGTCCTGGGGCTCTTCTTTCCCAGTTAATGAATATAATACTTCCTGAAGTCAAAGGAAAAGAGAGGGATTAATTTCTCACATTACCCTCCCTGTAGCTTTTTAAATCAAGTAGGAATAGTATTGTCAGCCTGCTTTTAATAGGAAACTTAGCTTCATGTAGAAGATAGGATGTAGTGGTGCATCCCACACCCTACGATGGTCTCCTGCTTGCTATTTTCATAACATCCAGTGTTTAAAGTCTGTGGAGAAGCAGTATTTCCCTGGGTTTGATATCCAGATTTTGATTTGCTATGGCTTTAGGAATTTATCATATTGTGTGAAATTGTGATGACCGCTATTCTGGATCTTGTATCTTGCTGTAATTACTATCATCTTCTTTCTCATACTTTTATTTCTAATAATGCTTCTAGCAGAGGCCGAAGGAACTCTCACACGAGACATCAGGTATAGTTCTGATGACAAGAGAACCAGCTCTGCCTCACTCTCGGGTTGCATTCCTGCCTGGCTCAGAATAAGTTCTTTCAAAGACCTGGAGGGAGAAGTTTGCATTAAGAAATGGGTATACAAATATAGCAGGAAAAAACTAAACCAGACCAGATCTCTGGAGTGATTGTAGTCTTAAATGATGATGGGTATTTTCTTACTAATTTTCAAGGACCCACCCGTCACAGTTTGTGCCTCTGGGCACTAGCTGATACAGCTACAGGAAAGAAATCTTTTAAAAATTGTAAAAATACGTTTATAAATGCAGTGAATAAAAACCTTGACTGCAAGTTCTGTGAATTGGGTTTGAATGTTACAGGGATTTCTTTTTTCTTGTTCAGTATAGCTAGTGGCAAACATTTTGCAGAATAAATTCTGTGCTCAGTGACACTGTACTAATTTAGCTGTCTTTGAATCAAGCTTTCAGTCATCCTCAGTACAAATAAAGGGAAAACAATTGCTATTTTTTTTTTTAATATTGTTACACGGGAGGTGCCGTGAAATGCAAAGACTGAGAAATCATCACATGATGAAATAGATGAGTATTAGGAGCAGTTTCTTGCTTAAGGGTGAAAGCATGGAAGCAGAAATTCTCACAATGAAAGCCTCTAGACTGGCAAAGGGCAAAGCAAATCAGGAGAAATGGTAACCCATAAATTTCCCTCACAGAGACAAGGATTATAACACACGGCAGTGTGGCTGACAGGGCTTATCTGCAAGTGGGGAGTCCTACGTAATTAGTCTTTCAAAAAGAAAGTGGTCAAAAAAGCTGGTAGCCTTATGACAGGTTAGCCAATGTGGGAGCTACCTTAGGACAGCATCTCTGCTCAAAGATCATGTCATTCCTGACAGAGATGAGTCATTTTGACAGGCACAGCTAGTGAAATACAGTATCACTCTAAACTGCTTTTTGTTAGAGTTTTACATCATAAGAAATTCTAACTAGTCACAAACACAAAGGCACTGACTACACACATCAGATTAAATTCATAGTAGCAGTAGGGTCACTGTTCTTGACACTCACCAATACAGATTGTTACTTCAAATTATTTTCCTTTGATTAGACCCAAAAGGCAAAGCTGTTAGTTTAGATTATTTCAGGGTATTACTTAAGTACAAAGTATTGTGTGGTTCTGAACAGATTCTCCAAAACCAAGTATGAAAGTGATTTGGGTTTGGTTTTTTTTGTAATTTCTTACTGCAAACACTATCTTTTCATAGGCTTTACATTCTTTGCATGAACCAGTGTACTAACAGGAGATGTGGGTGCATGTTGTGCATCTTTTCTAATACTCTGCTTTCCTGGAGAGCCAGGCCGCTCAGTGTTGGTGAAGATGACGGTGTTCCTGGGTTTAACAACTTGGAACTGTGTTCCAAGGGGTTTTTTATTTAGCTGTTACTGAACCAGGACACAAGTCAAAGTGGAAATGCTAATCCAGCCATTACTGGTTCTTGGCTAGCCAGTCTTTGCTAGGTTTTAACTTAGAAGACAAGCCACAATTTAAATAGCATAGTTGATGGTAACACTCTTTTGTAAGCCCCACTAAAACAGCACGTAGTACACTTAAGATTAGGGGGTGAGGTTACCTCAGGAAGTGCAATGCCTCATTGCTTTACTGTGTGTTATTTTGCAAACTTTTTAGTTGTTTCTTCTGCTTGAGCTTAATTCATAGACTTCCCATTAATGTAGTTTACCATGAAAATGAAGTACTAAATTGTAAGAGGAAATGTGTAATCTGAGTTACAAAATGCTTTTGAATTAATGATTTTGTAATTCAGACTGATTTTATACTAAACTTCCAAATGAATTAGTCAATTCTCTGAGCACTTACATATTGGAAATTCATTTGGAAAGAAAATTTGCAGCTTCCAAGACAAGAAATTCTAAGATTATGAAACAGTAATTTCTGCAGCATAAGCACCAACTTTTCCAATAATTTTTAATCATATCATTTATGTCTTTAATCTATATTTGATAACTTCTGGTCACTAGTGTGCTTGGGTTAAAATATCCTTTTTTTTTAAAGTGCCAAAACAAAAGGTTTCCAATTGTTCTTTTGGAAAATAAGCAGTTGAGAAGAAAAAGACAAGTAACTCACTGAAAATTGGTGTATAGTCATCTTCCCCCCTCCCATCCCAAATGCTTTTTATCCTTTTATAAAAAAATTTTGTGTAACTGAAAATGTAGCTACGAACCTACTGCTGTATCATTGCTGAGGTGAGGAGCTGTGAATCCTGAGCTCTGCCAGTTGCAAGTGAGGAGATATAGGCTGTGACTCCCCCCTTTCCCAGTAACCTTGTGGATAGAGAGGAAGCAGCTGAAGCACATGCTCAGCTCAAAGTAGCTGCAATTCACCACCTGGGGACTACCAGCCATTTACAGCAGCCAGAAACAACATGCCAGGTCATCATCTGCCCCATGGTAGGGCACACGAACCAGCAGAGCCCAAAGCAGTGCTCTCAGTCAGGAGGGAGATATTGTGGTACCCCACGCAATGTCATTTGGTGGCTCTGCTCCAAGAGCATTTCTGATAGTCCAGCAAATCCAGAAAAGCCTTGTAAATTGTTTGTGATAAACTTCGTTTTACGAAACAACAATAACAACAAAAAAAATCACCCCATTGAGGAATTGGGTCTTGTGTAATTAGGTCCATGTAGGATTTTCTTCACTAGGAAAAAAAGGGTCAGTCAAATGGATGCAGAGGGATCATCTTCATCATTAATTATTATTCTTTAAAATAATCTTTTTAAATGGCAAATTTACTGCTTTAACTCATTTTGCTTCAAAAATCTAAAATGCATGCATGAGCTTAGATGTCACATACAGTGTTAGCCAGATACAGTGAAAGAGGTAGAGAACTGAATTTCCCGATTAAATGATTTTAAGAACCATAATCCTTTTCTTCACCTCTTCCTTTTCCTCCCTCCCTAAGTGGGAAGAGAACTCTGTTAGAAGTGATATTTTTTCTTAGGTGTTTTTTTGCCAGCACTGTATGTCCATCTAGATTGACCAAGAAAGTGCATTTTCATATTGAGGCCATAGCAGGGAGGTTTCCTCTTTCTGATCTGCAGCTCACTCATTCTGCTCTTGTTTTTGCAGGATTCAGGGCAAGTCATTCCTCTTATTGTGGAAAGCTGTATCAGATTTATAAATTTATATGGTAAGCTCTGAAAAAAACTGTGTCATTTCATTATTGCCCTTTTTTGTATATCTTTTACATTACTCATTTAGTACAACAGCTTTGTTTTTAAAATGCAAATTTAAAGTATCTTAAAAAATAAATTAATTTTTCACCACTATCTCCCATCTTTTCTGCAGGTCTTCAGCATCAGGGAATTTTTAGAGTGTCTGGTTCCCAGGTGGAAGTCAATGACATTAAAAATTCATTTGAGAGAGGTAATTGGATTTTTATTTATTTAAGCACCTGACATTTATAATAATAATATCTGACATTTAAAAATCTTTTAAATTCTAATTACTTTCTTGGCTATTTGGACAGATTGTCTGTACTGTATGTACTGCATCTAAAACCTTGCACCATCATATGCTTAAACGTGAAATTAAATGATGGTATGTGCATGTTTTCCCCCCATTATGTCCCAGGAGCTTGAAGGTTTTTTCTCATTTTGTTTAGACAAAACATATGACTCTTCAGTTAACTGTAAACATTAGTTTTTTGTTAATGGTAAATGGCAAATAATAGGTTTTGTATATTTTATTTTAAAGATCCTTATAAAAGAAAGGTAATGGGTTTAATTTGATTCAAGAGACTAATTAATGAAATTTGAAAGTCCTGTTGCTTGATCTTCTGGAATACAAGTGCTCAGCTTTCTGGTCCCTCTGCCAAAGTTGCATCACAATCCAGGAAAATAGGGGGTAAAAAAAAGGGTAGTTCCATTTTTCATTGCCAAAGTAAACTTCAGCCCCAGAGGAGGAATTACATGAAAAATGCCAGAAAGTAAAACCAGCTTTTTCAATATCAGTGGCTTGCAACACCCAGCCTAGGATTGCTCTGCTGGGGAAACTAGGATGCCCCCATCCTCCAACTGTGTTAAAGCAATACTTGCTACATTTTTTTTAATCCTGCATTCTTTTTTTCTTGAGTCTTAAAAGCTGGGTTGTTTTAATTTCTAGGGAAAATTAAAACTTCTGCAGATTGTCTGCTAATGACAAAACTCCTGGAGCAAGAAGTCTTGTGATTAAAAGCATGAAAAAGTACACACAGTATTTTGCTCCCCAGTATGAATTATATATATCTTGTTAAACCTGATCTTTTCTTTGACCAGTTACATAAAGCAGCTGTTTTCACTTGCTAAGTGAAGCCACATCCCTCTGTTCTGCAGCTTTGAAATCTGCTTATTCTTAACTCCTCCTCCTAGGTAGTGTTATCCTTGAAGATTCATACATTTTAGAGTGTTTCAAAATAAAGATTAAGCCTTTAAAATTACATAAATAAAATAGTGCAGTCATGGTTGAGGTTTCAGTTAGGTTTTCAACAAAATGGTTGCACAAATTTCTGATGTTTTAACTTCTTAGAATGAAGACACTTTTTCAATTCAATGAGTGATCTAACTCCATTTGTTTTATGTAGAGCTCCAAAGAAAAGTCTGCAAAACTCTATTCAATGAAGAGCATTTGGCTTTTTTCGTTTACTAACTAAATCACAGCATGTCCATAAATACCTAGCTGGAAGTTCAGGACCTAAGAGACCACTAGGTTATGTAATTTTAAGGAAGCTTTATTTAGGCTGCCTTATTTTAGTTTACTCATAGCCTGGGATTTCTAAATCTGTGTTTATTATCTTACTTGAATGCTTGCATTGCCACCTCCCACACACTAAAAACAAAACCCGCCCAAAATGTCACTCACCTATAAAAATGTTCCATGCAAGAATGCTTCTGCATGTGTGTTTCATTCACTTTATTTACTTTTTAAGGTGAAAATCCTTTGGCAGATGACCAGAGTAACCATGACATTAACTCAGTTGCTGGAGTACTGAAGCTCTATTTCCGAGGGCTGGAAAATCCTGTCTTTCCTAAGGAAAGATTTAATGATCTTATTTCTTGTATCAGTAAGTAGAAATTTCTGGTTTTTCTCAGTAGAATTTTGCTTTCAGATACACAGTAGTAGCCTGAAAAAAGAGCTGACTTCACAGATTTTCCTGAGATTATTTGTTTGCCATATGTAGCAGTCTGGCTCAATTGTTAGTCTTACAGCTGTGATTGTTCCCATTTTCCATTGGGATTAATGTACAGTACAATTCTTTGTTTAATAGGGCTGGAAGAATATATTTTGGTATACAAGGGATAGTTAAATTTAAATGCATTATTATTTTCCTCTGTGCACTGAGGCAGACAGAAGTGCATGAAGTCATGAACATGCAGAGAGATTGTGTTACTTTCCAAGGTTTTCATGCCCCACAGCTTGGGGGCAGCATTGGTGAATAAGTAACTAAGTGCTCAACATTGTGTGATTCGGGACCTTTATTGTGCTCAGCTGAAAACCACCAATCCAACCCAGAAAACTCTTCAGCGGAGGGATGGAGGGGAACAGCCGAGTGTTGTCTACGGGAGAGCCTAGTCTGCCTTCCCATACACAAGTTGTAATGGGATGCCTTAGAGGAGCGTCATGTGATCTGTGCACTGATGGTGCTCATAGCCAGACACAGAGACGTTATAGTAATTTGAAAAGTGAGTGAGTGAATTGCTCTGACATGCAGAAAACCTCTTCCAGTTCACTGACCCCTGCAGGTGTCAAGAGGCGAGGCTCAGACAGCCATCAATAGACTTGCTGTTTACTGTGGGCACAGTGGTCAGAGGAGCTAGTTTTGAGGAAGAATTTCCTTTTTACCCTTCTTTTATAACTTGCCTCCTTTGACCAAATGGAGAAAGAGACAGTTTCACAGGTAATGAGAGCCAGTCCTTTGGGATATTAATTAGGTCAGGCTCTCCAAACTGTTATTTTGGTAGAGGTCTCAGCCTAGTAGGCAGGGCTACCAATTAATGGGTGCACAGTGTCCCAGGCTGGTGATCCGCTGGGGTTTTTGGCTCCCTACTTGGGGACACAATGTGTGTGGTTTGCTTCCCACATAGGCAGGATTGTAGTTACTCCTCCTGGAGGTTACAAATACATGGATCACTGTGACCACATCTATGTGTGGTATTTTGTGTTTCTTGTTTGGTTTTTTTTTGGTTTTTTTTTTGCAGGGTTTTCTGCAGCTGTTGCTATTTACAGACTTGGTGGCACTGAGAAGTCCTAAATACCTGAAAACCACAGTTTAGCAGTCTAATCCCTGACTGAGGGGAACACTGTCTTTTTAGGAAGCATAATCCTGGTTCTGCTTCAGTTCAGCTTTAACTGACTGTGGTGCCACAGCCCAGAAAATCTCTGCAAGTCACAGAAATGGAAATCTAAAAAAGGATCATTTTGACTCAGTGATTTTCTGCGTGACAGGGATGATAGAACTTTACCTAATAATCCTGCACCGGTTTCCATAACTTCTGGATGAATTAAAGCATATCTGCTGGAAAAAATGGTTGATTTAGTTGCTTTGGTTGAGAGAAAATCTACCACATTCTTGGATAAGCTGTTCAAATGAATAATCACTTTCATCATTAGACATTTGTACCAGATTTCTTTCTCAAAGTTTCTGCTGTCAGATTCTGCCCATTTGATCTCTTTATAAAGTCTTCATTATTTTGACTTAAGCATTAAGAAAAACATAAATGGTGCTTCTTACATGTGAAGATGTTACTGCAGCCTGCTGTGTTGAAGAGCTTTAAATACAATTGTAAACTAAATTGTAAAATACCATGAATGAATGTTCAGTTTACAGAGATTATACAATCAGGAGATACAAAGATACTTGCCCAAAACAGCCTTTTAAATGTGTTCCAAGAATAGGAACATGGATTATTTCAGAGTTCTGATTCACTGTTGAAGGTGCTGAAAAGGGAATGGAGTATTTGGAAAGAGGGGTAGAAGTTCAATGGACTGAGCAGATAGATGTATGTGGCACCTGCACAGGCAGGAGAGATTCCCCAAACTTTCAGAGCATCACTATCTGAGAGGTTGCAGTTAAGTTATCCTGAAAAAAGTATTTATTTTGTTGTTAAGAACTTCAAGAAAAATGGCTGTGAATACTAGATCCCTAGTGCTAGATCTTGTTTTCCATAGGAAATGTCCAGCTATTGTCTGTTCCTAGCAGGCAATGAATTATTTTCTTGCAAAAGCGTTGACAACCTTTTATTTAAATAATAGTATCATCCAGCAGAACTGAAATCAGTAATAGCAATAGCCTGGAACAAAGTCACCACTTTTCACAACAACATTTTAAAATGTTTATTGAGAAAGAGGTGTTGCCATCTGATCCTGGTCTAGATTGAGTGTTCTCTGATGGTGTCACAAATCTGGATTGTCATCTCTATGACAGTTTGTTAGAACAAGGTGTAATGACTGAGTAGTTCTGGTAGCTTTGACTGCTGCTATTGCTGTTGTACAAGAAAGCAGGGGATTTTAGTCTGATAGTATGGTGTAAGACTCTGAGATCTGTTTTCTTACAGGTTTTGAGAGAAGAGTGGGGGAGATGATTTTGTTGATTGGCTTGGTTTTCACAAGAGTATCATTAGGGGCACACTTTTCTGGCATATCAATACCTTCAGCACAGGGAGGAGAGTTAAGTGTGGACCAAGGTGAGACAAAGGGGGTTTTGTCTTTGAGTGCACCAGGATGAGTTTACTTTGTGTTGTCACAGTGGGGGGAGTTTGAATGAAGTATGAGGAAAGAAAGAGCTCTTGTGCCTTGCACACAGAGCCAGCCTCAGAACCATATGCTGAGATCAAGGGGCTGTGTGGCTGCATTTTCTGGTTATCTGAGAAGCCTGAGGTGGAGTATTTTTACAGCTGTGTACTATTCTATGTGCTTTGTTGAATGGTGCACCAATTCCAAGGAATAAGAATTATTTGTTGGGGAAAAAACAAAACAAAACAAATCAGCATTTCAAAATATACTATGTAGCACCTACATGGTACATACTGTCATAAACCGTGGGTCTAAAACACCATTGCTGCATTTTAACCTTAACACTGAATATCTTGCAAAGGTAAATTGTCTAGGCAAGATTTCTCCTTCATTTCAGACTTTGAATCGGTTGTAGCTGCATTAGGGTTTTTTTTTCTGTGCTTATGTGGCCTCACATGTTATGTATCTTGGTTTTCCTGCTAATGGGAGCAGGACCAGTCTCCCGTTTTCTGTGAGAACTTAGATTACTGTAACTTCTTTAGATCACAATTGATACATAAAGTCCAGAAAACTTTCACATTTAATTAAGCATTTTTAAATACTCTTAATTCATATTGCATTCGTGATCTGAAAAACTGTGACGAAAGGAATAAACAT